>CAUYSK010015744.1:0-42478 GCA_963575035.1 Avahi laniger | reverse complement strand
TGAAAGCATGAACAAAACAGTTATATTTATAAATATTTTTATTTTGGGTTGTTTGCTTGCCCAAAGGGTTAACGGGAACATCTCTAAGTTTCTGGAGACTGCCAAGAAAAACATTCTCTTAGTTGAATTTATGTAGAGTTCGTCATCTAAGAATAAAATTTTTTTTTTTTTTTTTGAGACAGAGTCTCACTCTGTTGCCTGGGCTAGAGTGAGTGCCGTGGTGTCAGCCTAGCTCACAGCAACCTCACACTCCTGGGCTCAAGCAATCCTACTGCCTCAGCCTCCCAAGTAGCTGGGAGTACAGCATGTGCCACCATGCCCGGCTAATTTTTTCTATATATATATTTTTAGTTGTCCAGATCATTTCTTTCTATTTTTTAGTAGAGACGGGGTCTCTCTCTTGCTCAGGCTGGTCTCGAATTCCTGACCTTGAGCGATCCACCCGCCTCGGCCTCCCAGAGTGCTAGGATTACAGGCGTGAGCCACAGCATAAAATATTTTATAAAGAAATGTGCCAACCAAATAACTGCCATGCAATCAATTAACCAAGCTAACTTAGCAAAACTCTATATTGTTGGGAAGAACATAATGATTTTGAAAGAGATGATCTCTAGCATTAAATAATTAAAAGAGAAGCCACTTGTCATGCATTTCTGCATGCACATAGGATGGGAATAGAGACCAAGAATAGAACTGAAAGAGGTTTTCACATTTGGGGTAGTGAGTTATAGGTTACAGTGATTTCTTTGGAGAAGAAGCAGATACCCTTCTTCAGTATATGCAAAGCACCATGTGTTCAATGAAGACACATGACCTAAGTTTCAAAGAGTTTCTAACTAATTCCCAATCACCTTTACAGATATCCATTTACCACATGTCAACAATCAAATTTACAGTGAAGTCTTCAAGTTAAGTCTCTCTGTAGATATCTGGTAATATCTTTGATCCCTGTCCATTGAATGCTACTTTATTTGGTTGTAGAATTCTAGGTCAACAGTAGTTTTCCCTCACAACTTGGGATATATTATTCCTCTATTGCCTGTCTTTATTGATGAAGAAAGAAGTCTGCAACAAACTGGCTGTCCTTCCTTCGCAGGTGTCTGCCTTGCCTCTCTGGTTGATTATAAAATACTCTGTTAGTCTTTAGTATCACTGTGGTGTGTCTACGTATGGATTTTTTCTTATTGATTTTGCTCAGAGCTTGGAGTACTTCCTCAATGTGAAAAGGTCTAGGTGTGAAAATATTATCACAGAGCATCATTCCTTTTTTTAACTACAAAAAATATTTTTATGCGGAAATAATTTCAAACTTACAGATAAGTTTGAAAAAAAATTTTAAATTAAGATAGCACAAAAAAGACCCATACACCCTTCCCTTTGATTTCCCTATTATTATTTTACAAAATTTTCATTATTTTCCCTCTCTATCTCTCTCTCAATAGATATCCCAATTTTCAGTCCTTAGACTTAGATCTTATAACAACCTGGACTGCCATGGCCCCAGTGTGATGCTTGGCTTCACACCTGGAGAGGGCAGGGAGTTATTGCTGTTTTAAATGCACATTTAAACATTTAAAAAGAATTTAAAAGAATTTAAAAATAATTCTCTTTCATATTTTTATCTTTTATTTCTGTATGATTGGAAACTGAGTTGTTTCTTCCATGTTACCAAAAGTTCCAAACATCAAATTCTCAATGTAAATAAGAAGCTATATTTTAATAATTTTAGAAAACATTACAAAGAGGTCAAAACCAGTATCACTTATAATTTTTTACATTGTTAATATTATTATTATACTGTTTATGAGAGAAGAGTCTGCAATACAATAAGAGCAGGAAAGAAGAGAGATTTGAGATTTCCCCCCATCTTGTTCCATAAATGTGAGGAAAGGATATTATATCTATGTATTTACATATCTGTATGTCCACAGTTGACCCTTGAACAACAGGGCTTGAACTGCACAGGTCCACTGATACATGGATTTTTATTCATCTAAACGCAAATCTACAATACAGTTGTTGTGATATGAAAAGCCCAGCTATACACATAGGGCTGACTTCATATAGGTGGATTCCGTGGGGCTGGTTGAATATATGCAGATTTGGGCATATGCTGAAGGTCCTGAAACCAATTCCCCACTTATACTGAGGGATGACTGTAATGTCCATATGTCTATATATCTCTATCTGTGTATTTTCTATATTAGTTTGCTATGGCTGCCATAAAAATTGCCACCGCCTGGGTGGCTTAAACAACAGAAATTTATTTTCTCACAGTTCTGGAGGCTAAGAAGTCTGATAGCAAGGCATGAGCAGGATTGATTTCAGTCTGAGACCTCTTTCTCCTTGGCTTGTGGATGGCTGTTTTCTCATGTTGTCTTCTCATCCTTTCTCTGTGCATATGCATGTCTATATCTAAATTTCTCCAGCCATAGTGGATTAGGGCCCACCCATGTGACCTCATTTTACCCTAATTACCTCTTTAAAGTCACTATCTTCAAATACAGCAAATTCTGAGATACTGACAGTGACACAATTCAGCCCATAACATATGTTATATATCCTTCCCTATAGATTGTGTGTGTGTGTGTGTGTATGCATATATACACAATTTATATATAAATTTTAACCCCTTGATTAACTTTCTCACTCCAGGGAAAGTGAGACTTGAAGAAAACTTCAGGTGACTATCCCCTTTGTATGAATCAGAATTGAGTCTGCCCTTAACACAAGAATGAAGTAGAGAGAAATTGGAAACAATTTTTATATTGTTTTCAGGGAACAATATAAAAGAGTTCTTGTAAGTCAAGGTTTCAGTATGATGGTATCATTTTTTTCCCCAGGGGTCAAATGTTAGGATACATATGGCATAACCACATAGAGAAAGAATCATAAATGTATTTCAGAGCTAATTATAATGACTCACCTTCTCATGCCTACAACATTTAACTTGCATTCAGTTGAAGGATGAGGTGAAAATCTGCCTTTTCTATATCAGCATAGTTGCCCACAACCTGACCTTAATCTTGAATTTTCCTCTCTGTAATATCTTGTTTTAAAATCTGTCATTCACATTGAATTTCCTCTTGTTAAAAATTCAGTCTGATACTTTTGAAAAATACTAAAACATCAGTCAAAATCTTGGGGAAAAAAATTCCTGGCAAGGCACAGCAAAACCATTTATTTATTCAGTTGTCCATGAAAAAACTTCATTTGCTTCATTATTAATACAGCCTCTTGGTGGTCAAGTAGAAAATTCTTTTGTAAATATCCCTTAGTCTTTCTAAGTATATATAGTGTACCTTCCCGAGTAAACTATAAATTCTTCAAGGAAAAGTCTATAATTTTCATTCTCCCTTATAGTAATTGTTAAGCCCTCACAATTAGTTGGATGGTTATAACAACTATCACAGAAAAACAATTCTTTTAGTAAATATTTTTGATCATTTTGAACTTCCTAGGTCCTATACTACGCACTGAAAAATGCAGAGGAAATTAACACATTCTCTACCCTACAGCAGATTTCTTGGAGAGAGACATGAAAAAATAAGGTTGTAAAATGTTGTAGACATTGTAATGTACCAATGGGAGATAGTTATTGTGGAGACAAAGGCTCAGATTCGGATTCAGGTTGCCTGGATTTCAATTCTGGCCTCATCGCTTCTTCTATGATTTTGGAAAATTAAGTTTTGTTTTTTTTTTTAATCCATGGTTTCCTCGCCCTTAAGATAAGGATAATAAATAGAACTGATAGGACTGTCATGAGGATTCAAATCAATTATGTAGTGATTAAATTCCCCCAGTGCCTTGTACAAAGTGAAGAGTCAAAGGATATGCTAATTTGCAGTAGGGGGATGGAAGAAGATATCCCTTCTCTCCCGGGAGATAGTGCATAAGTCTCAGGCTACTACATCCACAATAGAAGAAAGTGGATAGAAGAAAAGTTGAAAATGAAGAATCTGATAAATTTTAACCAAGTGAAAATAAAATGTGAGGGGAAGGGAGAAGTTCTAAATGAGTTACTCACTGACTTGGGTGACAGAGCTGGTGTCATGTCCGACAGAGGGAAATCCAAGCGTGGTTCTGCAGAGTTAGAGGGGAATCGATGAGTTAAAGGTTAGAGATAGTTGAGGTTGAGGTGCCTGTGCATTATCTGGGTGCGGATTCCTCATGGATTTGAAATTTAGCATAGTTTTCCAGAATCATTTGATTGTAGTTAAAACCAAAAGAATTGGTGATATCACAGAATAAAATAACGTTCAATAGGAGAGAAGGAAAGGGAACCAAGGATGGAACAGCGGGAAGCACACACATTTAAGGTTTGGCAAGGTAAGAGGAGTCAGCAGAGAAGGGGCAAAGGTGGAATCATGAGAGACGTAGGAAGAAATCAACTGGAAAGTCAGGTCTTGAAAGCAAGACAAAGGACACGTTTTCAAGAAATGTGTTGTCAATAGTTTAAATGTCACAGAATTGTCGAGTAAAATGACAATGTAAAAAATAAAATCTATTGCTTTTGTTAATTAAGTAACTGGTAACCTCAGCTAGAACAGTTTCAGTAAAGTGATGAGAGTAGAAGCCAGATTGTAGTGGTAGAGTGAAAATAAGTGAGAAATGAGAGCAGGGAATTATAGGACAGTCTTTCTTTAAAAAATAGTTTCCATTTGGGGTGAGGCATGGTGGCTCATGCTTGTAATCTTAGCACTTTGGGAGGTTAAGGCAGGAGGGTTGCTTGAGGCTAAAAGTTCAAGACCAACCTGAGCAAGAGCAAGACCTAGTCTCTACAAAATATACAAAACATAGTTGGGTGTGGGCTGTGCGCCTGTACTCCCAGCTACTCAGGGGGCTGAGGTGGGAGGAACTCTTGAGCCCAGGAGTTTGAGGTTGCAGTGAGCTATGATGATGCCATTGCACTCTACCAGGGATGACAGAGTGAGATTCTGTCTCAAATAAATAAACAGGTAAAAACATTTTCCATTTTTGGAACTAGAATCTTTGCAGGAACTTCCAACATGTCTACCCAAGACATGTTTAAGTAGTGGGTTTAGTCAAACTTCTTGAATCCAACTAGTTTAAAAGACACTGCATACATTGGCAGGGAAAACCCAGAACAACAAACTCAAACTTCCAATTTTCTCTCTTCAGTGCTCAAATAAACATTTTTCATTTGACACAATGGAACAGGAGTTGGACTCCAGAAAGAAGAATCAAGTTTTAGTGAAGACTAGTGGCCCGAGGGAGGATTCTCCGAGACACCAAGGATTTGCAGGATTTTATTTATAATGAAACATCAGCCCCAGAGAGCCTAGCAGAATGGGTCTGTAAAAGGGAAGGCAAGAGTAGTTGCCCTAAGGTAAAACTTAAAGAAGAGAACTTGTGTTGGCGTCTTTGAGTAAAGACGGTAATGACGAAGTGAGAGCTCATTTGCCTCCAAGGCATTGCCAGTGTTAGTTTTTGCTTCACAATCAAGTGGGAAAAAGTGAAATGCTCTGAAGATAATTTCCCATTGTTGGTCTTCGGTGAGGTCTGGAAGATTCTAAATTTAGAAGTATTAATGGCAAAGAATAAACATTTGTTTACATAAAATATTTTAAAAAATTTTTTTTAAATAGCCAAAAATTTCACAAATCATTGTTAAAAGGTAAATTAAGAAAAAAATTATTATAGAATCATATGCAGCAGATAAAAAGGTCATCTTTTAAACTTAAAAATTATTAAGAAAATAGTGAAAAACTCAATGTTCAAAAGAGTAGATGATATGGACAAGTAATACACAGAAAAAGAGAAACAACAAAAAAAGACAAACAAATTGCCTGTAAATATGTAAAAAGATGCTCAACACCATTGGTAGTTCAAATCTAAATAACATTGAGCTACTATTTTTCAACTAATAAATTGGCATAACTTATATTTTGATAAAATTCAGAGTCGACATCCTGAGAGAAAGGGCTATGTTCACACACCCTTGGAGACTGTGCACATTGATGACATTGATGAAATATTTTTGGTGTACAATTTAGCATTACCTGTTAAAATCAGCAGGGTATATTCTCTTTGACAGCAACCACTATGATGTATTTGCAATAATATGTGCAAATATGTTGTGCAAAAGGATGTTGTATATGTTTTATATATGCAAAAGGATGTTCATTGCAGTGCTGTCTGCAAGGGCAGACTGGAAACAATCTAAATAATCAATAAAACACAGGGTAGATAAGTAATGGTGCATCTGTACCATGCTCCATACAGTCACTGATAGCATCGGACAGAGATACATGCTGTTGTGAAAAGACCACTAAGACATATTATTAAATGATAAAATGCAAGGTTCATAAATAATTAGTATGTATACTAGCATAGAATACTTTTAAAAAAACCAAAGGTAACAAATAAAAGGATAAACAAGAAATTATTAACAGTAGCTACTTCTGGGTAATAAGATTGCAGGTAGCAGAGAGAGAGAGACATTTATTTCTCATTTTAAACCCAATGAGTTATTTAAATCTAATACTACTGCATTTATTATTTTTACAATAAGCATAACAATGAAAAATAATTTTTAAATTCGGTATAAATTAAACATTAATATAAGACGTTTCTAAACCCTTGTATTTTAGCATCCCAATTCTTTGTGAGAATATTTAAGCTTTATTTTCTGCAGTCTACATGAGTCTTTGGTATCTTGTCTGGTTATTTTCCTTCCCTGGGATTAGCAATGTTAGACCTCCAAACTGCTAAGTGTATCTTCTGGCAGGTTAAACCCTTCCTCTTAAAAAAAATAATTTTTTTTTCTTGGTATATTTCATAGGATTTTTATACTACATCTGGTTCTTTTTTTTTTGTCTGATTAGTGTTTATCCTCTTAGAATGGTTAGTCCTGATAGATCACTTTCTCCAAAATTTGTCTCAGTTCTTTGGCAGTTTGCTTTTGGTTTTTAATGAAAGACAAATTTTTGACTTGTTTTGTTCCAGAAAAGTTCAATGAAAGTTACAGCAAGTTGAATAGGATAGTAATTAAAACATAAACCCTGTGAAACCCTAATAGAGAGGCTCCAACTCAAAGACACTTCCAGTAGTTGATGTGGCCATTCATTCCTTAAAGCCAGCCATTTTTCTGTTGAATTACATTACCTTTCATTCTGTAAATGGGATGTTATATAGCACCAGGCAAACTGCTGTGAGTAATTACAATACTCATTGCTGAGTGATATGACTTCTTCCTCAAAGGTAGGCTATTTCATAGGGAAATTGTATGATTAGGTCTCTAGGTATTGTGGCTTGTTCAGGAAATCATGATGGCTCTCCAGGGAGCTAATGCATCTTTAATTATTTACAGGTTCACGCGAGACCCCTTATAGACATAAGCACATTAGCTCTGTAGCTAAGGGAACATTTAGAAACAGTAATATGAAATGTGTCAGACACAGAGGAAAGGTAAAGAAACTAGTAGAAGCTAATGTAAAAACAGGAGCTGCCAGCTCCCGGTAGTACTCTGCAGCTATCTCTGTATGTATTTGGTTGTCAGTTGTAGACCATAGCGTATAAGTGCGGTTGCATGTTAGGCCCATTCCGAAATGCAGGGGCCTTTTAAATTCCTATGTAGGAACCTGATAAGCAAATTACATCTAGGATGTACTTTCATACATTTTAGTTGAGAGCCAAATTTAAGATAAATCATCTCCTTGTTTTAAAATAGTGTTTAAAATTATAAAAATATCAATACATCTGTAATGTAAAATGTTTAGGTACAAATACAAAAATGTAAATAAAGTCTTTCTTTCTGACTCTTGCACCCATCTTTTCTCTTCACTTTTTAGAGGAAACAATTTTGGATGTTGGCCTCCAAACTATACATACAGGTGGGTGCATGGGTGCATGTTAAAAATATTTATACATATTAGATATATATATCTTATATATAATAAACGGATGCATAAACAAAAAAATGGAATATCCTAAACATGTGGATCTGAAAATTGCTTAAAATAGATTTGGACTGGGACATAGAAGCAAAAGTTAAGACTCAAAACTATCCAGTTGAAATAGCCTCATTTTGTCAGGTCAACAAAAGTTGGGGGTGCAGGCTCTGCTCCTCCGATTTTGTTCTAGCATTATCGTAATGGAAAACTTTACTGAAATGGAAAAGCATGTAGTGGACATTGTGGTAACCTCCCAAATGGTCAATGTTCCTCACTCAAACACACTCCTGACAATGAATTTCTCAGCCTCACAAAGTTTGAGTGGGATGGTCCAATGCCTAATTCTTGGTCATGGAAATCGGTGTAGGAAGGAACATATGCCTTCAGCTAATCAAAGCAAAATGACATACGGCTTTTCCATTGAATGATTGGAGAAGAAAATGCCCTCTCTCTCAATGTAGCAGAGGAATCACAAAGCAGTAGAGATTCATGGTTGTATTGTAATTACATGAAATTTCAAGCCATAGAATAAAACTGAAACCTTAGTTTGTTCAGGCTGCTATATCACAATGCCATAGCCTGCGTGATTTATAAAGAGGAGAAATTTATTTTGCACAATTTTGGAGACGGGTGAATTCAAGATCAGGGTGTCTGGTGAGGACGCTTCTGGTTCATAGACAGCTGTCTTTTCACTGTATCCTCACATGGAGGAAAAGACGAGGAAGAGCTCTGGAGTTTCTTTTACAAAGGGACTTATCCCAATTATGAGGGCTCTGCCCTCATGACCTAATCACCTTCCCTAGCGGCCATTTCTAAATACGGTCACATTGGGGATTAGGTCTCAACACATGAATTTTGGGGGGAAACAAACATTCAATTTAGAGCATGTAATAAGTAAAGTAGAGTGAAGGAACAGAGAAAGACAAGAAGCATTTATTTTGTGTCATTGCTAAACCTCTGCCTTACACTATCCTTGAGTCTTCACTATTGTCCAAAATCTCTTTATTACATGAGCTGGCTTGAGTTACGCTTTTTGTTACTTGAAACCAAAATTACCGTAATACATTAAAATGTACTAAAATGTTAGATCATAATTGATCTACACTAGTATTTGCCAGATTGTTTAGGGGAATATTTGCTTCTTAACTTCTTAGTAAGTATTATATAACACTCCATGTTCAAATACATTTGAAAAATACTGAATTTTGACATGATTAGAGATTCACAATGGATAGCACATGTTAAATACTTTAAGAAATTAATGAAAATCTGTTTAATTATGATTATATTCACAGTTTCCATATTTATTAACCATAGATTTCTTTTTCTTTCACATAATGCCTATTGAAAACCTGCAAAGTGTTGTTTCTTAAATATGAAAAATACTATTCAAGATTTTCAGTATATTTTCATATTCTATATTTCTTACAAAGTTAGAATGAATATTTTTAGCCAGGATATTTGGGCCCAAACACCCTAGACCATCTAGAATGTTAGTTTATTATTTGGTTTTTACCTAAATTATTTGCTGCTTGGTCAAAAACCTAAAGTCTATCCAGTTAAATTTTTAAGACCATCCAGGCTTAATATATCTTTGGTCTTTAGCTCAATTCAACCTGTTGAATTTTGTCCATTCTGTCTGATGAGACATAGATTATGTCTTAATTTAAAAGAATAGATCTTTGCTGTTATATTTAAATATCTTGAATTTTTTAAAATATAAACCACAGAAGCCTATCATGGCTGACTTGCACAGTAAATAAGTTTACTTACCTACAAGGTCTTAGGGACCTTGTAGAACTGCTATAAAGGCTGGAAAACCAGAGTCAATGCTAAGCAGCCAGGAAATGTGCCCCAAACCATGCTGCAGAACTTGTCCGGGGAGGAAACCACTGCCACCACCTCTAAGAAGCCACGCTGCAGCTTGCTGTTGAAGCAACCACACCAGTTGCTCAATCCTAGGCCAACTGTTAAACCACCGTCACCACTCCAACTTGTTCGCTATGCAACAGATACTTTAGCAGCTGCTACGTGGCCTCCACTAGAAACAGAAAGCATAACTGAATCTGTTTCTTTTTTTATTAATTCCTAAGTCAAAATTCAGCACAGGCAAACAGATTGGCAGAACCTAAATCATATGCTTGTACCCTAGCTGCAAAGGAGGCTGAGAAAGCAAGCATTTGGCATTTTAACTTCTAAAGCAGGGGGTGGTTTCTTGCTTCCATGAAAACTGATAGGCTTGGGGAATTCCTCAAACAAAGGAAAAAATGTCAAGTAATAATAAATATTCAGTCTTTGATTTTATCAGTGTAAACTTTTCCCCTTAAAATTAAACACAAAAGATTCAAGTTTCTGCCTGACAGAGTGCAACAAAAAAGCCTGGACAATGAGAGCCCTGTTTCTGGATTGGTTCCATCAGTACTTTGTTTCTGAAGTCAGGAAGTACCTTGCCAGTAAGGGACTGCTTTTTAAAGTTCTTTTGATATTGGAAAATGTTCCTGACCACTCAGAACTTCAAGAGTTCAACACCAAAGGCATCAAAGAGGTCTACTTGCCCCCAAACACAACATCTCTAAGTCAGCCTCTTGACGAAAGAGTCATAAAGAACTTTAAGGCTCATTATACATGGTAATATACTTCATTGAATGGGTTATCAATGCTGTGAAAGAGAACTCAGTTAGAGAGAACACAATTATGCTGCTATTGCTATAGAAACAGCTATGAAAGCCATTAAGCCCAAAACAAAAATTTCTGCTGGAGAAAACTGTATCCAGATGCCGTCCATGACTTCACAGAAATTATGACAGAGCCAATCGAGAAAATCATGAAAGAGATTGTGAATATGGCAAAAAAGGTGAGGGGTGAAGGGTTTCAAGGTATGGATTTTGGAGAAAATTAAGAGTTAATAGAAACAACACCAGAGGAGTTACCAGAAGATGACTTGATGGAGAAGAGTGCTTCCAAACCAGCGCCAGGTGATGAGGAAGAAGACATAGATGAAACGGTGCCAGAAAACAAATTGACATTGGACAATCTGGCAGGAGTCCAGTTAGTCAAGACTGCTTTTGACTTTTTTTTACCACATGGACTCTTCTATGATACAGGAACTGAAACTAAGGCACATGGTGGAGGAAGGATTGGTACCATATGGAAACATTTTTAGAGAAAAGAAAAAGCAAAAAAGTCACACAGAAATTACAAGGTATTTCTGTAAAATTACACCAAGTGTGCCTGCCTCTCCTGCCTCCACTTTCACCCTCTCCACCTCTCCTGCCACCCCTGAGACAGCAAGACCAACTCCTCCCTTTCTTCCTCCTTGGCCTACTCAACGTGAAGACAAGCATGAAGACCTGTATGATGATCCACTTCCACTTTATGAATAGTAAATACGTTTTCTCTCCCTTGTGATTTTCTTAATAGCATTTTCTTTTCTCCAGCTTACATTTTTGAGAGAATACAGTATATATTTCTGCTCATGGAATCCAAAAAATAAAGAAAGAAAAGAAAAAAGGAAAATAAAGAATACAGTATATAATGCATATAACATGCAAAATATGTGTTAATTGACAGTTATCGGTAAGGCTTCAGGTCAACAGTAAGCTATTCGTAGTAAGTTTTGGGGGAGTCGAAGTCATATGTGGGTTTTCGACTGCAAAGGACCGGCTCCCCTGACTCCTGCATTGTTTAAAGGTCAGCAGTTTTCTTTCTCACTGGTGCTTTAATTTTCATAAACTCAAGTCCCAAAAGTAGAACTGCAAGGTCAAAAGGTGTTTTTTTTTTTTTTGAATTATCATTGCCAGATTACTTTACAAAAAGATTCCAGTTCACATTCTTACTAACAATGTATAATGTTGGTGACCCTCAATCCTCAGTAGCACTGAATTTTTTTATCATAATATGATGGATAAAAAAATATTTCTTTCTTCTTGAATTTCAAATTTCCTAATCATTAATGAGGTTAAGCATTAATACTATTTCTTTAAATGCAAATATTGAACATATCTATAACTTAATAGATGTCAAGACTCTATAAGCCAGGCTGAGCATGGTGGGTACACACCTTTACTCCCAGCTACTTTGGAGGCTGAAGCAGAAGCATCGCTTGAACCCAGGAGTTCAAGTCTGTAGTGTGCCATGATTGTGTCTATCAATAGCCGCATACTCCAGCCTGGGCAATCTAGCAAGATTCTCTCTGTAAAAAAAAAAAAAAAAAAAAAAAATTCTATACAAAGGTCCTGGTAAATTAAGAGAAGCCAAGAAAGAAAGATAATGTTCAGTCAGAATATTTTAAATATCGTAGTAGAACATTAGGGAATTGAAACATACATTAGAACAAACTCCTCTGAATCCTTAATCCTTTCAGCATAGAGATATCTGATTGCCTATGTATGGGTGCTATGTGACCACTGTTGGAGACTGTTCTATCTGCCTGAATCTGTGTAAAGTGTGAAATAATAATTTTGCTATGCATCTAAACTTTCCTGAGTATATTCAATTACAACAGACTTTGATGAGTCAAATTTTGTAAATTCAACTACTTTTTCCCACTAATGTAGCTCTCATATAATATCTGGTCTAAGGGTTAAAAGTCCACAATTGAATATGCTAAAATTGTTAATTTGTGGATAAAGCATGTCAAGAAATCTGACTACCATGTCCAATGGACTTAAGTAGTATTAAGTAGCTGTAAGAAACATGCATACCAAATTGGATACTGTTTAACAGGCTCAGTGCTCCATTCTCAACAGTAAATCCCAGAATAGGGTGGAGGCTTTAATTGTTTATTAAATAGTATTAGGGGTAATATTAAAATTACTCAGAAAATACTAAAGATGCAGGGGAGAACATTGGCTGTGGATCTGGGAATTTTCTAATCCTAACTATTCCACTAACGAGTTTTGTAAATGTGGGCAGGTTGCTTAACTTTTCTAAGTTCCTTTTCTAAGTTTCAGTTCCTACTGTATCTAAAATGGACACAATTGTCCCTCCTTAGGATGTTGTAATAATAAAAGGAGATAACATCTGTTAAAGTGCTTAACCCCATTCCTGGTACATAGAAAGCAATAATGAACATTGGCCAGTATTACAAGGACGCTTATCACCTACCAGTATGTTTTCACGTATTTTCCCTCTAGGATCTTGAGTAAAACATGTGGATGTGGAAGAAGAGCAGACTGATTGATGTCTGTCACCTTAATTACCTGTATGTATTCACACTTAAAATGTCTTAAAACATTTTGATGGCAAACAAAAGATACCTACTGTTCTAATTAGGTATTGACCCTTTCTTTAAACTATACAGGCAAATAATATTATAAATTAAGAATATCAACACTAAAAAAGGCAAAAACAAAAATACATAAACATAAATCTTAGTGAGTTCATGAAGTTCTTACTGATGAAATAGTAATGCAATGGACTTGAGATTTCTGTCCCCCGAAAATTTTTGAAATCATAACCCCCAAGGTGATGATATTAGAAGGTGGAGCCTTTGGGAGGTGATTAGGTCATGAAGTCAGAACTCTCATGAATGGATTACTGACCTTACAGAGGAGACCCCAGAGAGTTCTTTGGCTATGTGAGGCCATAGTAAGAAGGCACCATCTATGAGCCAGAGAGGTGGCCCTCACCAGACACCAAATCTGCCTTAATTGTGGACTTCCCACCCTTCACAACTGTGAGAAATCAATTTCTGTTGTTTATAAGCTACCCAGCTTGTGGTATTTTGTTACAGCAGCCCTAACAGATAAGACAAATAGTATTTCGAGGATTGAATTTTCTTCATAAATGAATAGGGTATGCCTGTTAAAGCATATTCTTAGGTAACCCCATTCACGCACCCACTGTTCCTCTTTCCTTTAGTTTTACATTTTTGCTATTTGTTTCTATAAATTCACTCATTCTTCCCAATTTTCCATTCTTATACTTTGAATCATTTTATCAGTTTATAATAACCTTCATCAAATGATAGTTTGCATTTGTTTACGAGTTCAAAACTCAGAAGCTGATTCAAAGCATTTGGTAAAATTTCCTTTAAATCATCTTCCTCCCATCTGAATTATTTTCAATTAATTCCCAATAAACTCTTAATTGTCTATACTCTGTAAGAGCTAGCAGAGTTAATCCCTGTTTAAGCCAATAGGTTCAACTTCTTCAACAAACAAATCTTTCATGAAAGCTGCTGACAAGCTAGAGTATTAACTGAATCTACTTTTGTTGCTTCTCACTTTCCTTGATCTTCCTCTCTAATTCTTTGGGAAATAGTCACAGAGTTCTGGGGCTAATAAATATGATAAAAAGTAGAGAATATAGTCCGAGGAGGCAGAATGTTCTTAAAGCTAATGTGATGCTACTTGTGCATCCAGCTTCAACTTAAAAGCTCATAAATTAGGCAGCAATACCTCCTAAGCTCTTCTTCTACCATAAGGCAGAAGCCAAACATATTTGACAAATGTTCCATCACTTGTACCTTATACCAGCACCAAGAATAAGAAAGTCCTGGCATGCGGCTCTGGTATGACATTTTCAGTTGGAATTAATTTTTCAAAATGGAAATAATTTCATTGTTATTTTGATTATAAAAGTAATTTATACTTATTATTTTATGTTACAAAAATGTCTAAAAGAAAAATTTACTAGCAGCAGTCCCATATCCCAGAAATAACTGTTATTAACATTTAGATGTACAAATATACAAACATTTTTTCTATGGATAAAATTATTTCCTTAATTTGATCATTATATAATGTATACATGCATCAAAACATTGCATTGTACCCCATAAATATGTACAAGTATGTATCGATTAAAATTTTTTTGATATTTTACAAAAAGAATATATTAGACATGTTATTTTTAATAACTTATGTTAATCATTGTAAAGATTTTTCCTGTATTATTATTTCTGTAGAAAAATTACTAGAAATAGACCTACTAAGTCAAAGATTAAAAACAATTTACATTTCAAGATATAGGGTCAAATTGTTCTCTAAAATATTTTCCTATACAGCATTTGAGTTTCTTTTTCTCCATTTTTCTACTGCTAATAATTTAAATCTTTGTCAATCAGTGAGACAAGAAAGACAAATAAGTCAATACAATTATATGTATGGGAAATGAATAGATAGAAGAAGAAATACAAATGGCCAGGCATAATAAAAGATGTTCAACATCAATCTAATCAAACTAACGAATCTTTAAAAAATGCAATAATAGTCCATGTTAGCAAGTATGTGAGTACTAGATATTCTCATATGATATTGGTAGGAATATAAACTGGGGCCATGTTTTGGCAGCATATTAGGTCACAGCAATAAAAAAAAAACCTTTTCCTTTATATGCTCTACAGCAATTTCACTGGTAGGAATTTCTCACATAGATAATCTTCCAAAAATGCATAAACTAAGCTATGCCATTAATGTTATTGGTAGCAGATTATTTAAATAAAATATGATATATTCATACAATGTATGTTAAAAGTCAGAATATCTTGAAGATAAATTGTTAAACAAAAACACAAAGCCTAGGTTCTGAACATCCTTTTGCGTGATATTAAAAGATGAAATTATATTTTCTATAACTAGTTTAAGATATAAATTCTATATGGGGATGTGTGTATTAAAGTCATTTTTAGGAAGATAATCATGAATATGTCCACAGGGATTATCAAGGGAATTTCTAGATGTCTTGAGTGGGAGACTAGAGGAAGGAGAATTTTATATTTCATGTTTACCTTTATTTCATTCTTGGATTTTCTTACCAAGTACATGAATTATATTTTTATGACAGCATGAATTATCAGGTAAATGAAATTATGGGTAATTTCTCTTTTTTCCCCATTTATTTTTGTGTATAAATAGAGAAAAATGAACTTTGTCTTTTTAAAATTTGATAATTCTGAGTCCATGATTTTTAGGAAAGCCCTCTTTCTACTTTTTTCACAAAGATGGTCTATGTTGTGCAATCATTATTTTCTCAAGACCAATGTCTTAGAAGGTGATACAAAAAGTGACACACATTTTTTTGGCTCAAACTAAGTTCATGTTATAAACAAAATTGTGTAATATCATTTCTAAGACCTTTCTCTGATCTATCAAGCCACCAAGTTAAATAGCTGAACTCACTTCCAAAACAAATCCTTTTGCAGTCAGCAAAATGAAGCAATTACATGAATAAGTTTTTCCACTTGGCCTATTTTTCTGCCCATGGTTATTAATCAGTCTCACTGACTACATTTTCCATTTTACATCCACTTACAGGCACTACTCCAGGTGGCTAAATCTTTCACATTACGTAAATACAATAAAACGAAACCTTTGTCCATTGAGCAAATGGCTACACTTCATCTCTAATGCTTCCAGTCTTTCTGAAATCATTCAAAAAGCATGATATAGTTTTTATAAAAGGAACTCTATTTTCATTGTATTTGGCTAACTGGAATTTATTTAAGTAAAATTATACTCCGGCTAATCTTTACTAAATTGCTGAGTTAATTTAAGTTGATGATGCCCTGTTATCCACCAGCTCTTCCAGCCCTTTTGCTTGATTGCTTTGTCACTTTGTCTTGTCTCTTCTTCTGAATGCAAAGTATGGACACTTTTTCTTCTAAAACAGCTGCTTCACATCAGGATTCTTGAGGATATCGGTTCTAAACTGGCTGCACATCAAAATCATCATTTCTTTATAGCAATACTCAAGACATACTCAAGCAGAGATTCTGATTTAATTGGCACAGAGTGGGGCCAGGGCACTTTCAAAGTTCCCCACATGACTTATTTGTGTCCCATATACTGTGGCCCTCAAGCAAGACCAAACATTTCTTCTATCTTAATTATACTTCTCTTAATCTTGGTCCAAGTTCTCACAACTGATAAATTTCTACATATTGATCTGTTCCCAGTGATCACAAGGCTGTAACAAATCTACTTAAAACATCTATACTCTTCCTAGAAATTGCAGTGCTGTAAGATTAATGGCTCTTAATTCTAAGAGCTTCAAAAATACTAATGCTTGTCCCCTAAAGTCTAGGGTGTGACCTGAGCATCGAGATATTTAAAATTTTTCCCAGGTGTAGTAATGTCATGTGCAGCCAAGGTTGAGAACCATTCTATAGGGCCAAAACACTTAAGAAAATTTAAATCCTGTCTTGGCAAATATAGTACCTCCCTCTACCAAAGGGATTCCAAGGGACAACTAACCACAGGGTAATGACAGACAAAAGGAAATAAAGCACAACTACTACACATGCACATAGTCTTCTGTTTCTGAACTTCGGTTTGAAAATATCTATGTGAGAGTTAATTTCTAGAACTCTATCTCTAGAAAACATGCTTTCACTCCTCAATACAGGACCAGCCCAGGAAAAATAGATTGGAAAATATTTGCCATGCTTTCCTCTCAACTTCTTTTTCCAACTTCCCTTTTTCTCTTTTTAATGTCTTCACTGATACCCAGGAATCTCTGTGTTGCAATCTTTGAGGGCTTTGCTCTCAGCTAGTTGAAACGTTAACTTTCAAAAGTCTAAGATATTCTCTCACAAGTATGCAGAGTATCTGCATTTAATAGGGCAAACTAAGATTTTAAATCTCTTTCCAGAAATATCGTATGTACTCCTCCTATTCATCAGAAGTCTGTCTCTGGACCAAGACAGCAATTCACAGTTAGAAAACAAATTGCTATAGGACTTGCCCACAGTCCCGGTATGTATAGTACCATCCTGATTTTAGCAACAAAAATTCCACATCCAAAAAATCCCACATTCCTGGATGTATTGGAAGATTGGTCATATTATTTCTATCTGTTCTCTCCTTTCACAATTGGCTCGTAACCATAGTAGTTACAGTTTTTAAAAAATTTTGTTTTAGTGTGTTACTCATTGCTGTTCTTTCATTTTTAAAATAATTTATGCTTACTAAGAAACATTGAAAATACATAAAACAGTAAAGAATAACACAGAAATCATTGATGGAAATAGTCACTATTAAAATGTAATATCCTCCCTTTCAATTTATATTTATATTGATTTATATCGATACCTATTAATGACAAAAGAAAAAAAATCAGAGATTAATGCCTGTGAACCAGATACCCTTTACTTCCAGACTTCACTGGACAAACATATAGCTCGATTCTGTCTATCCAAGCTCCCTTTTACAGACTCCGTGCAGATTATCCCTCTTCTATTAAGACATCATTTCTTCACACAGAATAAATATGATTATTGACATATAAACTTTCTTAGTTACACTGCAATTCATTTATGTTTCTCTAAATTTGTAGTAGTTGGGTTTTGAATGATTATTACTAAAGAAGGTTGATCTTACCTCTTCCAATTTGCTTTTTCCTTTTTAAATTCAATTTTTGTAACGTAAGTATTAATATAATTTGGGGTATCTTTTGTTCATTCAAATTCTCTCTCTCAAAGTTCGTATTTCTACATTTATGTATTTGTATACTGTATTTGTATTTGTATACATTTATGTATTTGTATTTTATGTATTTGTATATTTGTATAGAAAACAATAATGAGATTATACAGGGGTGTCTTTCAGCCAGCTGACTTTCCACCTAGAACCACGGCTCAATTTGTCCTTAATCTCTCAGAGAAGACCCTGGCTCTAGTGAACACTGTTGTGACTTAATCGAAGCCTCAATTAACCACATTTTGGTACTATGTCAAAGTTGTGCTGGTTCCTCCAACCCTTGCCGACAGATCCCTAGAGCTTTTCAGAGTTTGAAAAAAATAGTCAATAAAGCTCAAATGGTAACTTCAAACAGCTCACAGTTAAGGAAACTGTGCAGAATGAGTTGGTGGCCACTGAGGTATGGATGTGGTTTTGTATCAGAGAGATCATAGGCAAGCGTAGCATCAATGGCTATAATATTTGAAGACCAATCTTTGACATCTGATTATATTTGACTTATTATTTGAGTGTTCTTAGACCATGTGTGATCAGACTGCTATCTGAATAAAATGTGTCCAAAAAATGGGATTATACTGTACATATAAATGTTTTGAAGTAAATTAAATATTTAATATATGGAATAATATTTATGAAATATGACTAGGATATTTGATTAGTAATAAAACAATACTGTATCCACCTCCAAGTTTTAAGACGAGGACATTGAAATACCTGTGAAGCCCACTTGCTTTGACCAGCATCTCTTTTCTCTGCTCTGCTTTAAGCATTTATTGCATCCCAACTAATTTGTCCCCAGATCCCTTCCCAAATACTCTACTACTCCTTTTCGTATTTCAGAGAAATACATTTCCCAGTGTCCTTTGCCCTCCGATTTCTCAGTGGCTAGCCAGTGAGAGACAATGGGAGATGCCGGGATAACACCTTCTCCCTGTCTCCACAGTATTTCCAGAAAAGCCTGCCTCTTTACTGTGGGTCCAACTCCTGCCAGATGGCCCCTCCCTCCATGTACCCAGCTCCTACTAGGCAGTGCTGATCTTAGTGCCAGCACTTGCCTGAGGTCCTGGCCTCCTAGCTCTGATGACAACACCTTCTCAACCATTTCCTTCTAGTCCTAGGGCGGTACTAGTTTCCTACTCTTGAATTGCTGACTCATCATGCCTGGTTTGGCTTCTGCCATCCATTACCTATATTAAATCACCTCTACTTGAAAGACCAAGAATAGTTTCTGATTCATAAGCAAACACTAAAAGCTCTTCTATTTCTAGTTTTTTAACAAAATTTATCAAGCTTAATTATTTAACTTTATTGAATTCACTTTTTATGTCTCCTGAAATGATTTGCTTTTTCTCCTTTAACTTGTTAATGTGATGAACTACATTTATAGATTTTTTTCTATTGTTAAAAATTCTTGCATTCATGGAACAAACCCAATTTTCATAATATATTATCTTTTTAATAGATTGCTAAACTTAGTTTGCTAATTTCAATTTAAAATTTTTGCCATTATTTTCATGAGGAAATTGGCCTATAATTTTCTTTTCTTATGCATTTCTCGTATAACATTGGTATCAAGGTTGCCCTGGTCTCATAAAATGAACTAGCAAATGTTCCTTCTTTATGTATTCTGGCATACTTTTGTAACTATTTCTTGAAAACATTTGGTAGAACTCACCAGTAAAAATGTCTGGGCCTGCTGGATCTCTTTTTGTGATAAAAATTTGGAACTTCTAACTAAAACTCTTTAATGAGCTAGAAAACGTCTCAGATTTTCTGTTTCATCTTGAACATTGATAAATTTGAATCATGAAAAATTTTCAGATATTATTTCTTTGAACAAAACCTTTCTCTGATTCTGCTTTGCTTTTGTATATCTGATTAGATTTAAACTCTATTTCTTAATCTCCACTTTACAAATCCATTTTCCTTTCCTCCCTGTGCTATACTCTGCATAATTCTTTATGTCTAATTTCCAATTCACTTATTTTCTCTTTGGGTCTATCTAATATGGTACTTGACCTGTCCATTGAGTTTTAAATTTTAATTATATTTTTTAATTTATAAAATATCTCTTAAATTCAATTCCAAATCTGCTTGATATGTGATATATAAACTGTTTCTAATTTATATTCCTGGCATACCTCATTGATTTTTAAAAATATATTAAATATAGCTTTTATAGTTATATAATAATTATAATATCTGAAATCTTTACGAGTATAGTTCTATTCCATGTTTCTACTCATAATGTTTGTTTGCTTCCTCATGAGTTTTGCAATAGTCTTACTTTTATATCATGTTTGATGGAATTTTATCTGTGGTAATTCTTTGAGACCAGGGATGACTGTGGAATTTTCCAAAGATTCTTTGTTTTTGTTTTGCTGGGGGCTTGGAGATAACACAAATATGGGACAGCTATAGAATAAATTCTCAGTTTGATATGTGTTTTTAAAAATTATATAACTGGTGAGAATTTAAATCGCAACTTCATATAAAGATGGACTTATAATTTTTCTGCTCAATTTAGTACCAAATTTGGGGCAGGAAAATTTCCTAGTTGTCTCCCTCAGAGGGGCAGTTTTTTTCCTAGTTTACTGTTTCAGTGAAATTATAGTCCTTTGTAGCTCTGGCTTGCAGCAGGTTTCTCCTATAAGATTGTTACACTGAGCAGGCTCTAAGCTTTGTCTCCCACTCTCTCATGTGCCAGGCAGTCATACCTGAAGCTTAGGATACTAGGGACAACACTGTCCTCATGGCAGCCTCTGATTTTGGTGTCCGGATAGTTCTCTGGATTCATGTATTCTAATGTTTGGCCTGTGGAGTTCGCTTTAATTTCTTTTCAAGTCACCAGTACACTTTAAAAAATGACATGTAGGTTTTATCTGGTATTTGTAGGCTTCATGTAGCAGAATGGCAATTGAGCACATTTAGTCTACCATATATATTGTCAGAATGGAAATCACCTGCTTATTGAAATCATTATATCAAATCATTTTTATTGCAATTAATATTTTTTATAAATGTACTTTTAAGTAACTGCAGTATTTTTATATATCCCTTTGTTATCATACATTTAACTAATCCATCCCTCCTTCATGCTTTTTGGAAGTGAAGGCTGTGCTCAACTCACTATATTAAGTAATGCTACAATAAACATCAATCTATGCATGCGTTAATAATGATTTCAAAGAAAGTAATTAGTGAATCATAGTCATGATCATTTTTGAGGCTGAAGATACATATTTTCCTATTGCATTCCAGAAATAATGATACCAATTTGTGCTCTGATCAGCTGCATAAGAAAGTACCATTTCACTGCACTCCCCCCAATGCAAGCTATCACTGTTTTTATACCTATAAATTTGGCAAAGGCTTTAGAAAACATTATTTCAATTAGTGTTTCTTTGATTACTAGAGTAATAAATTACTCAGCATTTTAGCACAAACTATATTTCTTATTTTTTATATGAATGTAAACCCTGAATCACTACTTTATTCATCCAAAATTATTTCCTAAACAAAATTATCTGTTGCTCTATTCATACATTTATTAGATTATCCTCCCTTATATCCTACAAAATCTGTCAGAATTATATGTTAATTATGAAGAGTTGATCATACATTATGTCTTTATTATAATATTTTCTAAATTTCATTAATCTTCCTTTAAATAGCTTTATAGAATTTCATCTGGTATTAATAATTGCAGGTAAACTTCTTTTTTCCATTTCCTATTGCTTGTTTCCTATTCATACTGCCTGTTGATCTCTCTCTTTGCTTTCATAAAATAAATAAAAATTTTAGTGCCAGACTCTATATTATTTCTTACTCCCAGCCTCCCACAACATTTTTAAGGATTAAAACTGATCTTTTCTCCTATTCTTCTTTTTCCAAGTTACAAGCATGTCAATGCTTGGGAAATCTCATCAAGGGTTTAACAGTCCATACCCTACTGACTCATTCTTTATTTCAGTTTAATCTTCCTTATTCTCATTCAACTTTTTTTTCCAGTAATATAACTTTTTCAGTCTTTTTATTCTCCAATGCATTTGTCCAAATAACAGTTGTAACTGCTATTTGCCCTCATTCAGAAAAAAAAAATGTGCTAGGCTTCTTGGAAGAAAACTAGTAAACTGATTCGAGAAGGAGAAAATTCATATACTGACAAATAAATCTTAAGGTCATGTTCCTCACAGGTAGGGCAGTTTCAGGAGTTTCCAGGACCCTAGCAGTTTTTATTCTGAACAGGTTAAGCATATCACTTTTTAAAAATTAAGTTTTTCCTGCAGTTCTCTAATATTATTTACAATTGTCCATGTTTACACTTGTCTAATTTTTAATTCTCTAGATCTTGCTGCTCAAAGAGGGATCCTGAGCCCTGTAGTATCAGCTTTCTTTGAGGGCTTGATAGAAAGGCAGAACTTGAGGCCCAAGCCAGATCCATGGACTCAGAATCTGCAATTGATCAGGGTCCCAAGTAATTTGTATACACAACCCAGTTTGGAAACCCTGCTCTGGCAGACTGGAAGACTCTTCTACCTGCTTCCTGTAAGTTGTAGGTGACATAATTAGTTAATCAAGCAAAAAAATCACATTTATTAATGAGAAGGAGGAGACACTGGCTTTTATTTTGAGTGGCAAAACAGGTTATTCAGTCCCAGTTAAAAATAAAGATGTCGAAGACCAAGATCAAGATTTTTAATTTGAGACGAGCATGTGTTGCAGTAACATTTGCTGAATGAAACTGCTTGAATGGAAGCAGGTTTTTTCTTTCTCCTCTTTGAGGCAAAAGGAGGAAACAGTAGATTCACAGAACTCAAGGAACTAGAAGCCAGCTAGCAAAACATGTTACCCAACCTCTTTTCTTTCACCATATTGCTTTCTTGAAAACATTGTACAAAGCCAGTTAGACTTAAAAAAAAAAAAATCAACTCTCCTAATTCTAAAGAAAACACACTGTAAGTTTATTTCAGGAGTTTTATAGAGTGCTATTTACAATACTCTTCTTCTTACTTCATTAAAATCTAATTAGCAATATGTAAAAATTTCCACTTTATTCTCAATCAGTAGTCTTCTTCCAATCAACATTTTTTCTTCTATTAACTTTATAGAATGAGATTCTGGTTTTAAGCATGCCCCTGAAAAGTATACTTAAACTTTGTGATTCCAGGATTTTATATTTTCAAATTGAAGATATTATTCTCTTACATCACAAAATGAACTTACGGTGGTTTAAAATTATACTTAAATGTTCTTGGATGAAATGTACTTAGTGACTGAAGCCAATCATCATACAAACCATGTGTTTTTTCCCATACCAATTAAATCCAATCAAAAAAGACAACCATTCTGTCTAGTATTCCTGCTTCAATATTGCACAAATTAGGAGCATACATATTCTATTATAGTTACAAGTTCTAGGGCTTTTCTTTTACTTAGAAATATAATATTTGATAACTATATACATGTGTTTATCATGACATACATGACATGAATGGGTAGAACAGGTAGATTTAGAAACCCAAATGCCTGAGTAGCTAGCTGAGTACTTTAAGTAACATGTATTTTTATTTCAACAATTTTGTATTAAACTTCAGCAGTAAATAAGCAGAGTACATTGACCATGAAGAATATTTTTTTGATGACTGAGTTATCACTACATAATTAAAATATGATATAGTTTAAATACTGACTGCTCTTGGAACTTTGAGGTATTCTGGGGGCATAAATAACATATGAAGAGAAGAGTACATTGGCTTCCAGCAGAATTTAATTTGCTATCTGCATGAATACTTGATTTTTCTGACCCTTGAGGATCTTCTTAGCTTTTGAACCACTTTTACTTGTGTTTGAATTTACCCTGTAATCTCAGGGCTCGACAGGCTCTGCCTGTCCACTTTGCTGAATGAATTGCTATATATGGGTCTGGCTTTTCCTATTCTGACTCATTTTGATTTTTGATCTCTGAATCTTATTTCTATTTTAAATAAACATATATGGCACATACGCCATTAGTAGAGTGAAGGATGGACAAACTGCCAAGGAACTGTGTTTAGTTTTTTCTTTTCACTGGCCAGACACAGTAACAAAAATTTAGGAATATGTTCATCTTTAATAGCCCGAAGTTACACTAGTTATTACAAAGCTTCTGGGAATCATATTTTTTAAAGATTCACCAGGGTCCTCACATAATTTTAGAACTTTGACTGGGAAGTAATAATACAAACATATTTTTAACCATGTCTTTTAATCTTCTGTTGTTTCCTCTACGTGCAGTATTTAGCTTGTGCATGTGGTAATTGTTATAAGATCAGAAGCAGGAGAGGTATTTATCATGATCTTTTAACTTTTTCTTCTATACTCAATTTCCTGACCACTTTGCCAATCTATGCAAAATTTGGGGACAACTAATAGAATTTCTCACAGTAGCTTTATTAAAGACTGATTTGTCTTCAATCAGTCCAATTTTTAGAAAAGATACTAAATCTGAAATTATTTCAGATTATAGCATTAAAATCATTAAATAATTTAGAGAGCTAGAGAACAAGAATGAACCCTCCCTGCTCTCAGAGGGTTATAAGGAAAATTATATCCAAAAAACATATAATTGAGGCAAAATCTCTTGCTGCCTGTCCAACATCTATTCCCCTTCCTCCTTGATAACAGATCCCTGTTATTGTTTAGGACTTTGGTCTTAATAGATGAACCATGAAGGGGTCTGAGCAAATTAGGTAATATCATTTCCCCGTTGCTTGTGATTGTTTTAGAGGCAGATCAGTGATCTATTTCTGACTTCTGAGATGTAAGAGAAAATATGTTGAGAACCTTTATCCCTATAAAAAAAGAAGGCTACATAGGGGAAGACCTTTTTGCCCCTTTCTCTAACTTCCTACTTTGGAAACTTTCAAATAAATATGGGCTATCTAGAGCTTCAGCAGCAAATGATGAGGTGATGAGCCCCGTGATACAATTTAGTACCCTGAGTAAAGCAGAATTTAAGAATGGAAAGAAACTAGGTTTTCAAGACACCACTGAGCCACCAAATGAACTCTGGGGCCAACTGTTTTAAGACTTCTTGTTAGGTACAAATCAAATGTCATTATGTTAGTAAGGTTTTCTATTGTTTTCAACCAAACACATCCTAACCAGGATAATCTGACATGATTAATGATGTATCATAATGTATGGATTTGTCTCTATTCTTCAGTAGTTCTCTCGTTATATTAACTTCATTCTGAATAGTCTTTTCTTGCATTACAATTGCATTATATTAATTTCTATTATGACATTTTCTATTGATATTCTCATTGATTTAATATCCTATGGTTGTCTTTGCTTGTATAATGTAACCTTCTAACATACTTTATTAGAAATATAAATGAAATATATTCTTTATGCTAATGGTCTGGGACATTCTTCCTTTGGAAGGTCAACATATACCCTCCAAAGTGAAGGACAAATTATGGCACTTTACAGCCCTGATCACTAATCGAGAACTTCAGTGTTTTGTATTTTGGAGACCTCATTTTATCTCCTGGTCCTTTTACTCTATGACTTGTAAGGCTGTCACCTTTTGATGGGACCAAGATCAAGAGAATGATTTCCCACTGGTCCCGATTATTGTTTCCCTTGGTTCTTATATTCGGCTGCAAGAGAGCTTTTGACAAACCACTACTGTGGTTCTTAGAATTTGGAGCAAAATGCTTCTTTCTTTGGCGAAATATTTTTTTTTCTTTAAAGGAGCAACTCTTGGTTTGTTCGTGGGCCACTGTAGACACCGAAGTCTTATCAAATGGAACAGAACATGACAACATGAGCTGCTTCTCATAAGATGAGTCTTATCCAATTAACTGGTCTACTCTGTCAGCAGGTGGGGATAATATAATCCACAACTATGTTTTCATGCGAAGCTCCCCATGGCCAGTTGATTATTGAAGGGAAAATTGAGCCTGATTTACAGAATTCACAATATAATAGCCCAGCACCAGCTAAAAGTAGAGTGCTTAGGCACTATATCCCACTTGAATGCAATCTTAAGAGAACTTCAGGTTATGTATTTGGTTGTCCAGTATGCCTAGAAAGAGAAATAGTACTGATTTATGTATCGTGGCTAGTAATTTGTCTAGATGATTAGGCACTGTGAAGGAACAAGACTGGAGGATTGGGCTGGGTGTAGTGGCTCATGTCTGTAATCCTAGCACTCTGAGAGGCCAAGGAGAGAGGATTGCTTGAGGCCAGGAGTTTGAGTCCAACCTGAGCAACATAGTGAGATCCCACCTCAACAAAAAATAGAAAACTAGGCATGGTGACACAAGCCTGTAGTTCCAGCTACTTGAGAGGCGAGGCAGGAGGATTGATTGAGCCCAGGAGTTTGAGTTTGCAGTGAATTATGATGACACCACTACATCACTCTAGCCTGAGCAACAAAGCAAGACCCTGTGCTCCCCCTCCAAAAAAAGGAAAATTAGAAGATCAATGACAACAAGTTTGGGGAAGAAATACATAGATGAACTACTGAGAATGGGCCAGAGTGTAAGAATATTTATGCTTAATATGAATGCTTACCAAACTATCGTCAAGAAATTTATCAATCAGATATGCAGATATGAAGCAACCTCTTTCACCAGGCATTACATTGCTTGCTTAGAAGGATGATAAACAAAGCAACCTTGATGGTGCCAGTAGAGAATATACATGGGCTCAACGATACGCACTTTTGGCTTGTTTGGACTTCCATGTTCTTCTGAAAACTCTAAAGGGTTTCAAGTATATACATTTCTCTCTCCCTTCTCTCAAAAAAAAAAAAAAAACCCAGGAAAATCTCATAGAAATATAAAAATGAGTCAAAATAAGATGTGAGAAATGTTCTGTATATCAACAATAAAGTATTACTAGACCTCAAAAATTATATCTCTAGTTTAACATATAATCTGACTGGCTGGGGACTATAAATAAATAGCATATAAAAATATGTAATAAAATAAGGAGAGAAGACCATCATTGGCCCAGCTTTTGATAATGACTTCCCATTGAATGTATGTAAATATCGTTTGAACAAATTGTTGAAATTTTTCTATCTCTAGAGAAAATTAATGAATTAGGTTAAATCCCTTAAATTTAATGGAGCTCCTGTTTTCATTGGCTTATCTATATAAACACAGGTAACTCTCTGAACTACAGCTCAGAGGAAAAAAATATAGAGAGCTTTAGTTCTGAGGTGACTCAATGGACTTGGTTGCCATGTAAGAAGGTAAGAAGCAAAAGAAGGCAGTTGGGTGAGAGAAACTACCTAATGCTAAGGATTTTGTTACTCCAGAAAAAATTCTGAAGCGTTTTCCGATTTGATTAAAATAAATTTCAGTAATATTTCTGATGAGATTGGACATATTCAGGGTGATATGGCCATAGACAAGTTCAGTAATATTTCTAATCATGGGAAATCCTTGGAAAAATGCATATGGTTTGATAACTTTAATTTAAATAAATTATGTATTTTCTCTCCAGTTTTATCACAGTGTTAGAATTCTTGTTAGCATATATTTTCTAGTTTATAAAATGTCTTAATTAATCAGAACTTTCTATAATAAATGACCCCAAATGGTGTTATGGCTCAACCAAATTGAATTATTAAATTAGTATTTTTAAAATATTTTATTCCTATAACTTGAGATAATTACATTGTCTAGGCAAAACCACACATATACTGTTTGGGAAAAAATTTTCAAATTTCAAATTTGATGAAATTTTTGTTTCTCTGTTGTGTGTCAGCTTAAAACAAAATTTAATATACCAGTTAACTTTAAGAACTTGGCTAATATTTCATTGAGATAATTAATGAATAATGTTTGGATACTCCAGCAAAATTTTTAAAGTTATCTGTGCTTTTTGTTTTTATACATTATGAGTAACTATGAAATAGAGAATGAACAGTATGTACAAATACCTTTTAGTTCCTATTAATGCATATACTTGTTAATATTTTTGCTAATTTAGGAAATTAAGTAAGTGTGACTACTGGGAAAAGTACATGCATGGTAATTAATGGGATTTTGCTTATCAATGCAATAGGGAGTAATTTTGCCTAAAAGATTAATTGTATGGTTATGCTAGAATATAAAACTGGATTTTAAAATATAAATGTGAGGGTATATAATAACTGTAGAATATCTGAGGAAAGTAAACTTTATTTACTATAGTTTATAATACTTGCAAATAATGAATTTAAATGAGCAATAACATGTTTATATATTTTTTATTATGTTGACTCAATGTTTGTGTATAACATGTAAAAGGATTTTTGAGTCTTTTAGTGCAATTTGTTAAATGAATGGTCTAAAAGATGTGGTATTAGTATTTCGGCTTTCTTTGTGATAAAATGATGAACAAATCTAATCTGCTCTTAGGAAAAATTTAGCATCTACTTTAGTCAACTTTCCATATAAGTCAAGTTCTCCACATGAGAGTGGTGCATCAACTTTAAATATCAATATGACCATTCTCCTTTGATGTCATTGTAGGCCATTCTAAAATAGAGTTTGTAAAAGCCCTTAATTACCCTATCCTATTTGGGGGAATTAAGTGATGCATGGGGTGTTGCATTTAACATGGATGTAAAAACTTTTTCTGTGTTCCAACTACTAATAACTACTACTACTACTACTACTAATATTATTGTAACTACTAATTTTCAGATTGGTTTTATTTAATATAGATTATTTTCTGCCATTGACTAGAAAATAAAAATTTGAAAATCATAAAATTATTTCCTAGGTTCTGAAACATATCAACAAATGATAATTTTGAGTTGATTATTTATGATTGTTAATTTGAGATTTAATATACTAAGTCTTTGAGAATTCTGTGTGATACTTCTGCAGTATAATTTGTAACATATTGAAAATTCATTGTGCATAATACATAGCTTTCAGAAGTCTTTTTGTCTTTCTTGCTCCCAGCAAGTAGTTTCATTTCTTGATCACATGGAAGAATTGAAGTCTAATGTAATTCTTACACATAGAATAAAGCACACCTAGAATCACAGCTCTTACGATAAATTCTTAGGCAACAATTCTATACAAATGAGAGTTCTTATCTCTTCTGTACTTTAACTTGTAAAGAACATTGGACTTCATAGTCAGAAAGCCTGTTATTCATTCCTACAAAGACAAAGGGGAAGCTCTAGATTTCCTGATCAGTCAGGATAATTAGCTTTCATCCTCATCTGCTATCTGTCTCCAGGAGACCCATAGATCAGAACAGACATTGTAAGGCAGGGACACATTTACCTGCAATTTCCAAGTAATTGATGTTGGGAAAGCTCAGAAACACAAACTGTGGGAAGTGGCCAGCTGATATTGGCCAAGGTTTCCACTACGTTTGCTGGAAACTCACTGGTACTGGCACCTGGACCATGAACAAACTTAAGACTTTGGAAGAAGATGTATTTTACTTAATTCTGCCCTTCATAGGTGAGCTCTCAATTTTCCCCTGTGAATATGAACTTTGGTCCCAAACTCCAGGGCCCAAATTCAAGGGGAAAGTTGGTGCAGGACTATCACAGCAGGCTTGGGTAAGGGAGAGAGCAGTTAGCCATCTGGGACCTGGATTCTTGTTCTTTACAAAGATGTGTTTTCCCAGGGACAAACCCACCACAGCCAGGACCCTGGACTGACATGTGGACTCCGTAGCCCATCCAGGGTCACCTGATGGCAGACCTGTCATGGCTGTGACCCCTACCTGTGGCATTCTTTTTCATAGCATGTTCCCAACATTTAACCCTCAAACTTAAAATAGTGAAACTACTAAGACTATTCTTGTAGTTAAGACTATTTTAATAATAAAACTATTAAGACTGTTAAACTATTCTTTAATGAATATAGGATCTCTGGGTTTCCCAGATGACTACTGGTCAATCCCAAAGATCCTCTTCCTAGCTATCAATAAGGAGATATATTAGAAATAAAGGTAATGTTTTACATTCTACAAATATTTAACTAGCTCAACACTATAGTAGAAACTATTCTGTTTTTCAAGCCTACAATATGAGAAAAACTAACATGTTAAAATAGTCAAATTAATTAAATGTAGTAATTACTGTAGCTATGTTGCAATAATTGTGTACTTTTCAGGTTGGATTGAGGCATATTTATGTTCCTGCACAAATTGGTAAAATAAATGTAAACCAATTGATTTTTAAAAAATAACCTTATTGATTGGTGACAATAAAAGTATGTACTTTATGGGATAAATTAAAGGCCGTAGAGAGGTATCAGAATGCTCTCATTGTCTTTAATATGTTCTTTCTCTTATGGTAATCACTGATTAAAGTTTTATTAGATAAGTAGATATTACACCTCAATAGAGAATTCTGCTGTCCTCCATTGTGGTGTTGTTTGCTATGACAAAGAAGTTAACCAGACCTTCCAATCTTGTTATCAGCAATATCTACTTTCCCTTAAAACATACGTAAGAGCCTCTCTACAAGAGCCAATCAGAAGTTGAGTCATCCGGAAGAAATACCAAAAAAGCTTCATAAAAACTGTACCAGACACTGTTGATACTATTGATACCACAGGAAATTGACTCATGGATATAGGCCTCCCAGAATAGGATGACCTTGTCCCCACAAGCAATATTCTAGCTCTACCAAATGAATGAGTCAGGATTTCCAAGATACTCATAATGTAGAAGCAGCTGAATTCATAAAAGTAGACTGCTCAAGACTAGCAAAACAAGAGGTCATTACTTAGGATGAAAGGGACTCAATAAAGTGATTTAATTGCGGTTAGTTTAATTTTCTATTTTAATGAACATGAGCGAACCCCTTTTCTTTCTTCTTAATCTATCTCTAACCCTTAATTTAAGAGATTAAATTTATGAAAATTAAATAAAACACTCTGAATCTGAATCCTCAATGTTGACACAAAAGTATTTCGTAGAAATTCTTAATACAGAATCAAAGCTAATAACTTGCCAAGCCAAACATACAAATAATGCTTTTGCAAAAAATTATGATATAATATTTGGTTTTGTCTATTAAAAACACTCTGAATTAGTTATACAGAGTTACTTTTAATAAAAATCTTTGCTTTTCATGACCATGTAGTTATTTGTATTGGTTCCATGTGAATCTGTCTTCCCCTCTATCTGACTATAATTAGAAAAATCAAAATTTTAACATAACTGTGCTATAAATTTCATTTAATTAAACAAGATAAATCCAATAATAAGAATATGGTCTATGTTTTATACTCAGAAGTTATTATATAATATTCTTTCTAGGAAACTGATTTGGTACTTGCTCTATGGACACAGTAATCTCAATCTTGGAGGTGAGAAAGAATGTCCCTTCTTGGTAGGGCAGGGACACTGAGAAATGCAGATATCTTTTTGACAAAGGACACCTTAAAATTATAAATCCTGAAGATGAAATTAGATAGAGGTGAATTGGATAGTTTGGTCTGCTCTTGGCTGAGCTGATAAACACATAAAAATAAAACCATAAGGGACTGACAAATCTATAGACAGAAACAAACTTGTAAGTCTTAGTATCATATTGTTCCATTAAATAAACACAAGGAGGTCATTACATGTTAATCAACACTTTTTGTTACACCTATGAAAATAAAATGGCTCAAAGTAAAATATAAAATCAATAGTACTGATTGAGGAAATTGTTAAGCAAATGTAGGTAGACAAACATGTCTTATGCGGAGGAAACATGACCACAAGACAGAGTGTGAAACCAGAAATGATATCTGGCTCTGACATCACTGTAAGCTCGTACATCATGTCCCACTGCTGAAGAAAGAGAAAAAAAAGAAAACTCTCCACTGTGATATAAATAAAAAATAAAAAGGTCTCTGTCTACTTGTAGTCCTCCAAATAAATAAAAGCTTGAGCATTTCCTATAAGTTGCTAACTCCTCAATGAAAATGACTTTATCCCTGATTTTGAATTGCTATTTATTGTCTGAAAATATGTCATGAACTTTGTGAATGTGGTAAGCATGATAAAATTGCTGTTTTCTACTACGAAGAGACTAGTCTAAACTCGATAATCTTCATAATATTGTTTGTTTGTTTTAAAAAAACTGGTCTATTTTTTAAATTTGTTAGGCCAGTTTTTTGGAAGTCTGACTTTTTTACTTTTTTTTTTTTGCAAGCAAATGCCACCGTCTGCTTTTTTCTATATGTTTTTGTTTCTGAGCCTTTCTTCCATGCCCCATACACACAAATCAGCGGGAGATGGTATCTGCAGCTATATTTAGAGTTTAGTGTTTCACCATTCACTTTCAATGCATGAGAATATTTCTGTTCTAGCTTTCTTAACAAAAGAACTGAAATTCATCCTGAACAAATAAATTGCCCTCTATATTTGTCATTTGTAGGAAGGATTTAAATATTTCTAGCTCAGTATTTCAGGATTCAAATTATTTTACCTTGCTGTTAATCCTGACCTAATCTATGTTCTTGTATTTGTTTAATGCCCTGTGGATGATTCATTGTCTCAATAATAGTCTTAATCCCCAAACAACTTAGGCTATGTGTTACTTCTGCTATTTCTTAGCCATTTTTCCTCAACAGTTTTATACTACATCCCTGCCTGCCCTCCCTCCTGCTGGACGGGCTTCCTCTATTTACTAACACAATTCCCCATATTCATTCATCTACTAGTTGAGATACCTAGTTTTAGGGCCTGCTCTGACAGCTTGCCTGGGCTCGTGCTCATTTTTGGTTGTTACAGTCTTCAGAATCTAAAAACATCATCTAGAAAGACCTTATATCACCTCCAGCCAGGCCTATTCCCCAGGGCCTGCCTTAAAGAGCAGATTTCTTTTCAAGTTCCATCTTCTCCCCATCTATTTCATTTCATGACAGTTAGAGAAGCTGTATACTAACGTAAGACAAATGGTAAGTTAGGAGAGAAAAATGTTATTTCAGGATAAGTTCAGGGAAACCTTTTTGGAGGAGAGTCAGCTAAGATTAGTCCTGATGATGGATCATGTGTAAAGTATGTGGATGATGGAATGATGAAGTGGAAAACAGAGTGGATACACATGAACATCCCAGGTAGATGCAAGTGTGAGCAAAACCACGAAGACAGAAAAGGAGATGGCATTGACAAGGCTATGCAAATAATTCAGGTTATTTGGATCACATATGCTGGGAAGAGCTGAGTCAGCAGGAATCAATGGTTAATCGGAATGTGAGCACTGCTGGGAAATGTGACACAGGCTGGGTGACTCAGAGAAGAGGTAATCATTCAACAGGGGAATCTTATTTACAAAAACCCCTGAAGGTCATTGAATGTCAAGGCTGTCCTTCAGTTAAAATCTTATTAAAATTATATTGACCTCAGATGACCTTCAGAGAGCTCCGGCTGAGTGGATTAGTGATAAGAGAAACTTGAGAAAGCAATGGCGCAAATCTGTGTATGAATCCCGGTTGTGTCGTACATGATGGATTCAGCTAGATCCAGTGATTTGTTTATTCTGACTATAGTCAAAACTCCGGGTGCAACCCTACTGGAACAGTTATAAATCCAGTTATAATAAATGACAGAGGTCATTCAAGCAAGAGCAAGAGGCAAAATAAACAAGTGTAAAAATAAACCGTATTAGGTCTTCCATCAAGCTTCTCTAATATTCTCACGCTGCAGCCCTGTCTGACTTCCCTTCACCTGGGTAGGCCCCTTCTATTTCTAAACCAGTTCTCTGATGGGAGTACCTGACTCTCTACTTCCCAAGTTGACTCATCCTATTTATCGAGTAATGGCATTTTTAGATTGCTAATAATATTTATATATAAAAAGGAATCTGAATTTTTAATCAAATAAAAGATTAAAATCAAGGAATAATAAATAATAGAAAAATTACATAGCATTTATCTATTGGAGAATTAGTTAAATACAATATTACAGAGGCCTGAGGAAATAACGACTATGTTACAAAAGAATATAAAAAAGAGTTGAAGACTAGGAATTATGTCTACCAACTAATTTAGTGATTTGGCTGTTTTTTTCTCAGCTGAATAGTAAAGCTCTTTTTTTTTTTAAAAAAAAAAGGCTTTTAACTTATGTCATAGGGAGAAAAGAGCCAAGCACACGTTAGAGAAGCTGATGGCAATGGTTTCTAGTTTCAGTTTCTATTTTCTGTAAACTAACTGAAGTTTTTGTAAACAGCTTTTCAAAATGTCTTTGTTTTTGTATTAGAAATGGGATCTGGCTATTTTGTTCAGGCTGGCCTTGAACTCCTGAGCTCAAATGATCCTCCCACCTCAGCCTCTCTATAGTTGGGTGCCACCGCATCCTGCTATTAATGTTATTATAAAAGCATTTTAAACCCTATTGGCCTAGCTATGGTATCAAATAAATAGCTAATTCCACTGGGGAAGGATTAGGGATTCAAGTGAGAATCAATATTTCATTTGTATAATGGCTAAAAAAAATCCCAACTGTCAAAATAAAGGAGAGATTAAAGCCATAAAGCCATGATAATGACTTAGAAGATAAAGTGAGGTAGAAATGTGAACTGGGGGAAATGACTCAACACATTGAGCAACATAAAACTGTGGCCTAAATTCATTCTGACAGTTGTGCTACCTCCTGCTGCCCAAGTAAAGTAAGTTATAAACAAAACACATGAGGGGACCAGGCTGACATATGGTCAAATGCTTTCTGTGCAATATATCTGCTTCCATATTATCTTATCAGTCACACTGCACTTTGGAAATTTTTATTCTTCCTGCTGATCTACTTTTATGAAACGATGCGGTTTAAATGAAAAGAACACTGAATTCTCAGCCAGAGATTTGAGTTCTAGCTCAAGATTTATCATCTAATTTTTACATGATTTGGGGAAAATTGCTTAATGCCTCTTTTTCTTTGCTACTTTATTTGCAAAGTTTCCTGCCTCTCTATGGGACTGTATTGGGGATAACGCATGGTGAGTTGGAGGCCACATGGTCTAAATGAGTTTAACAGAGACTGGTAAATTACTTAAACAGGTAGAACAGCAAACTGCAGAGGAAGTTGGGATGCAAGAGAAAGTGTGGAAAGAAGGTATGCCATGAAAATCTCATCAAGTTTTCACATTTCTTCATTGATCTGCATACCTTGAACACCTGCATGTGGTGGGTACCATGCTAGGTGCTGAGGGTACCCAGGTGAAAATCACTGTTTCTGCCTGTTGACTTTGCAGACTTGAGGAGCAGACCTGGAGAGGTTGAACCAGAGTCATTCCTCCCCTTCCTCTTGACACATGCTGTGAGAGAAGAAACAAAAATAGTAAATAAAAAGTGCTTCATTTTTTGGAAGAAAAGGACATAACTTATTTCTAGAAGGAGAAAGAAAAAAAAGAGAAAAGCGTGAGAAAAAGGTTAGAAAATGTCAGAGTGCTACAGAAAGGCGATGTGAAATTATATCTAAGAGTATTTTGGTTACTTTGTTTTTGTTGTTGAAGTATATCTCCTTCTTCTGGATTGTTGTCATAATTCTTTTCAGGATTTTCCTGGTGGGTTTGTTTAGGAGAAAGTGTACTCTTCCTTTATTCATCTACCACCCCTCCACCCCAAGTGATGCTTCTTAGGATAGTATTTTAAAAGGATACACGTTATGCACATTTTTAATGCTTCTATACAGAACTGAAGGCACATATTACCATAATTATGGGGCATAAAACAAAATTTGCTCCCCAGAGAGTGAGAGAGCATTAGAGAAAATGCAATGTAGTATTCTATGCTGTTACCAAGGACCCAGACAGGCAAGTGTGATCGCAGAACAGAAATTTCCCAAGGCTGTGGCTAATATAATTAGAAGCTAGTGAGGAGGAACGGCCTTTAAACTACACACAAATAAGATAGATGTGAAAGCCCGTTGAAAAGGCAATAGTATTATGCAAATATAGGCCCCCTGTGTGCTCTGTGGGTTCTAAGGAACCTGTCATATAAGTGAGAGGGACACAATCCGGTCAGTTTCAAACCAGTAAATAAAATGGGAAATTAAAGAACTGAACTGGCTACTTTCTGCTCAAATAAATGACTGTTAAAAATAAAATTTTAAAAAGCCACATGAGACTATGTAGTGCAGTGAATAGAGGCTCCATAAATTAAACAGAAAAGAAGGAAAATGGATTTCTGGTGGGAGAGGTGGTATGAGGGAAGACAAACTATTGGCTGCAAATGTAACCGTGTGCATAAAGAAAAGAGCAACTAAATGCTACCTCTTTTTTAAGAAAGAAGTTTTGTCTAGGCCCAGCACCGGAAAGGCAGAGGGAAGAGAAGAGTATATGAATACTTCAACAGAGGGAAGTGATCAAAGATATGGGGTTAATAAGCCCAGTGAAATGAACCATAAGGCCTGGAAGAACTAGGAGCATAGGAGAAGGGTAATAACGACAGGAACAGAGACAAGAGGAAGCAGCTGAAAGAGAGAGGGCTTGAAGGGAATGTAGAGGAAAGGAAATTATTATTATTACCTCAATATTTTCCATGTGCCAAGGTGCTTACATTAACTGCTCAAGAAGGTGGTGCTTTCTCTTGAGAGCAGAATATGAGAATTTCTAATAGGTATACTTTTAAAAGAATTATGAAGTTATCTGAGGGTAATTTCTCTGCTTATAGCAGTTATTCGAAGGAGATTATAGTCGTATCTCAGGGAAGACAGAATAAAACCAGAAGTAAATGAAATAACTTCTGAAAGCCAAATACTAGTAATCAATATAGAATATAAGATAGAAGCCCATATATTTGTATATATGTGCTAACAGTGTGGATTGTTAATAGTAAAAAAGAAAGGAAAAGAAAGCAAGAAGCAAGTCAATAATAAATAACAGTATATTTGGATAATACTGTGATGGCTATGCTATATTTCAGAAATGTGATCTCAACTGAACTTCAAAACAGTCTTGTGATGAAACATGGCACCTTTTCTGATAATGTCAAATTCATTTCTCAAAACTTGAAAAACTGCAGTAGCATATGAAGGAGGAACAGGTTCCTATTAGAAAAGAGAATGCACTTAAAGCACAGGACATGTATTTAAAATATTTAAAACTTTTCTTGTTGCACAATTAATACTTATCCATTATAGTAAAAAATTAGAAAATACTGAAAAAGAAACTTGACCTATAAACTCACCACCCTCTAGAAGTTTTCAAATATTTACAAAAGGAGAGAGAGTATGACTCCTCTTATGCCTGTCATCCGTGTCCAACAATTATTGACATTCTGTCAATCTTGTCAGCAATTGCCCCACCCCACCCAACTCACACAGCTTGCTGACGTAGTACTGAAGTAGTTAAAATCAAATTCCACATGGCATAACAATTTACCAGAAAACATTGCAGTGTGTATCTCTAATGATAGGCTTTTAAAAATATAATCATAATGTCATTATCGTACCTAATAAAGTTAACAATTATTCCTTAATATAATTTCCTTGATTATCTCAAAAATGTCTTTTACCAGTTTGTTTGTTCGTTGGTTTCCAAATGAAGCACCAACAAGAATTTGGTTATAAAGCCAAATTTTTAAGTTTATAATTGCCTCTCCCTCTGCCTATGTTTACGACATTTATTATTGAAGAAATTAGGTCCATTCTCCTCAGGTATTTCCCATATCCTGGATTTGACTGATTGTTTTTTTGTGGTGTCATTTGACTTATTCTGTTGCCCTATCCTTACATTTTCTGTACATTGGTAGTTGGATCTAGAGACCCTGGCATAAAAATTTATTATATGTACATTATTTTATAAAAATAAGATATACTCACCATTGATTTTATAACTTTCTTTTATACTTCATATATCATATATATGTGTGTGTGTATCTATGTGTGTGCATGTGTGTGTATATATATATATAGACAGATAGATAGATAGATAGAAAAATAAAGGTAATGCCAGAGAGGAAACCATTGATTTTTTTTAACTTTTAACATTCTGAAGAATAATGAAGTTATTTATGATAACAGTTATAAGAGAAAAAAGTAAGCAAAAGATTTTAAAATAGTCAATTTTCAAAATTGCAGAATACAATCGAATGATCACAGAAATAGAGAAAAACAAAAGACAGAAAGAGTGAAAATCAAGTAATAACGGAGATCGCAGGAGTAAAGGAAATGCTCCTGCTGAGGGTCCGCTGTTCTGACTGCCCAGTGTACTCTGTTCCTTGTTCCAAAGTCTTTTCCCACCCATCACTCACTCATTCAACACTTTAGTTTCGTGAAATAGTGCAATCGAAAGGAGAACTAGAGAAGCAACATAAACTGCTGTTGCTCAGTTTCTCTAAGCTTTCCCGGTTTTAGAAATTCTTGTGGCTATTTACACTTTTCTTTAGATTCTGAGAGATGCCTGAGTAACTTTACAAAAAAAATTATTTTCTTCTTCCCTCAGCATAAATAGAGTTGTATGCATGGATGTTTGGACTCTGACACTTTGCTCTTACCAATTAGTCTCAGTAAAAGGGATAGGTGAAAACTTAGATTTACATATATTCATTTTGGATGGGGACAACATATTGGTTGCTCTAATGGCTTAGAGACAAATTCTCTTGTCCACAAATAACTCAAACTAACATATTCACTAGGAAACCTCAATTATTTTCTAATGTTCATCACTTAGCATGACTGATGTCAACGTACCATTCTGGCTTTTCCCCAAGGGCTGCTCTCATTGCCACTCATTTTCTTGCCCTTGTTTACCATGCAGAACAGTAAGCCACGTTATGTGGAAGTCAGCCTCATTTACATGTCGCCATTCTAACAGTCAAGGGCTGGATGGAGTCAACACAGACCCTTTGCTTCTAGAGCCTTTAATTTAATTTGAGAGTTGCATAAGGCTGACGTGGAGAAAAGTCTTGTTGACATCCTTACCGCCAAATAGGAAGCAAAAGGTGTACTATCTTATTCCAACCTCTTTTGTGCAGCCTCTTACTCTGAGAGAAAACAGGAGATAATTGGAAAGAAACTTTGGCAGCACTGGAGTCACTGGAGAGATTCTACTAGAAATTGTCCTTATCGTAACGCTTTTTCCATACTTATTTGACATATTTTCTTTCTTCTTATTATCTCCACTTTTACACTAGACCCAAAAGATTCTTAACTAAGACAGCTGACAAACACTTTTGCGTCCAATCCACAGAAACAGGTGATGATATTATACATCATCCTGACCTCTGTGCCCTGGGTATGAGTTTGAAGCCTTTGGCTGAAAACATTAGAAACTGACTCTGGTCAAGTTTAAAAAAACATATACATATATATGTGTGTGTGTGTGTGTGTATATATATATCTGTGTATATATATATATATATTTAAAGGGAAGATATTGCTTTGATTACACAATAGAAGGACAACCAAGATACCAAGTTGTCAGGAAAGAGCAAAGCTATGGCATCATTGGACAACTCAGTCAGGAACTCAGAGACCATCTCAGAGTGCCAATGACTCAGCTTTAAGAACTCCAAAACATTCTATTCAAGTTTCAGATTCTCAGGAGAGAGAGCATCTTGATTTATTTGCTGTCTATTAGTTTGGAAGGGACAGGCCACTGTGATTTACAATCCAAAAGCAGCGTGTTGCTACTAAAAGGAGGAAAAGCTGCTGGGAGGACAACAACTGATATTCCCTTAATCCATGACTAGTGAATCTGTAGCGAAAGAAATTAAGGAGAATGGGGCGAGATCATTAGCTACATACACTGATTATAGATTTTGTCTTTAGCAACATAGTTTAAATGTGCGAAACTTTAAAAGATGAAAATAAGAATACAGACACAAGACCTGAATCTTGTCACAGCATGTATGAGAAGCATGCTAGCAAAAAGTAGCAGAAGATGCCAATATTTAAGAAGATGAAACCTTTTAAATAAGAACCAATTAGACAAGATGCCAGCAAAAAGTTCCTTTAAAAATGGATGAAAAGAAATTTTGCGTAATTCTTTGAGAATGACACTTCAAGAAAGAAATAAATAAAAATAAATAACACAAATCAGAGAAGTGAAATATGAAGTGTTGAAATGTATCCTTAGAAACCAGATCAATAGAACTAGATTAGAAATTTAACTTAATGAAGTACAGGAGAATTCCTATATCAATTTTTTTTGAGATAGGGAAGTCTTTTTTTAACCTACAAATCTCTCTCCACCGAAATTTGCATTATTACTTAAAATTGTTCAGGTCCATGTAAGAAGACACGTGTATTCATTTTTTATTGGTGCTGTAACAACTTATCACAAATTTGATGGTATAAAACAACGTAAGTTATCTTACAATTCTATAAGCCAGAAATCTAACAGTTAGTGGACTAAAATCAAGGTGTTGGCAGGGCTGCATTCCTTTCTGGAGGCACTGGAGGAGAAGACTTTGCAGCTGTTAGAGGCCACCCACATTTCTTGGCTCATAGCTCCTTTCTTTTGTCTCCAAAGCCAACGGATGTCAAGTTCTAATGTCTCATCTCTCTGACCTATCACAGTGAAGCTGAGAAAGGTTTTTTGCTTTTAGGTATTCATGTGAATAGAATCATCAGCTTAATTTCCTTTTTTCAAAGCCAGTTGATTAGTAACCTTAAATCTCTTTGGCCATGTAACATATTCACAATTTCCAGGGACTATTATATAAACACCTTTGGGATGCCATTATTTTGCCTACCACAACATGGAACAGGAATGGAGGTAGAACTTTTTAAGAAGCAGGAATATAATCATTAATATTTTTAGACAATAAGATTGATCACCTAGGAAACTTAAGGGAATTTCTAAATATTAACAAAGTTAATAACACAATCATCCCTCATCCCTTTATTTCGGAGGGGATTGGTTCCAGGATCTGTCTCATATCACAATTAGTGGATGCTCAAGTTCCTTATATAAGACAGTATAGTATTACTTTAAATCATCTCCAGATTATTTATAATACCTAATATAATGCAAATGCTATGTAAATAGCATTTGTTATACTGTTTTGCTTTTTGTTTTTTTTTAATTGTTATCTTGTCATTTTTTATTGTCTTTTCTTATTCAAATATTTTTGATCTGCATTCAGTTGAATCCCCAGATGTGGAACCTGGGGATATGGAGGGCTGAATGTAATTGAATAAAGTGGTCAGAAACTAACTTATTAAAAATACAAAAAATGTATGTGAATTTAAAAAAACAGGAAATAATTGATACCATGGCCTATCAGGAGTATGATGGTACATATATACTTTCCAAATTTTTCTATCATGAATATTATTTTATTAAAGAAAAATAATGAACTTTACTGCAAAATAAAATAATACTCAAAACAAGTGAAGACACATGCTAAATCCTGAGACTATAAATTGTATTGTTCCATAATTAATTTAGAAGTTTAATGTCACTTCACTAAAGTTACAGTGGGAACATTTTTAATGTAATTAAAAAAAAATCAAACAATGTCATGACAAAATGTATTTAGTAGAATAAATAGGCTAAATAATTTAGATAATTTTGAAAAAAGAATAGGATGATAGAAAGTGGTTTCCCCATAAAATATAAAACATATTTTGAAGATACAATGCACAGAACTTAAGTAGAAATAAATACAAACAAACTATGGAACGTAATAGTAATGACAGGAATAGACCATCCTTGGAACATTCATCTGAATCAAACAATACTGGTAGAAATTCAACATGCGGTCTGTTTGAAGAGTAAAAGAAAGTAAACGTTCCTACCTGGTACTTGCCAAGGAGATTGAGGGCTTGATGGAGAAGAGAAACCCCAGAGTTAATTCAACTTCTTAAAACCTAAATACTATGGGCCTGCAAACTAGTGCAACCTCTGTGGAAAGCAATATGGAGATACCTTAAAGAGATACAAGAAGAACTACCATTTGATTCAGCAATCCCATTACTGGGCATCTACCCAAAAGAACAAAAGTCACTCTATAAAAAAGACATCTGCAATTGAATGTTCATAGCAGCACAATTCACTATTGCAAAGATGTGGAAACAACCCAAGTGCTCATCAATACAGGAGTGGATTAATAAAATGTGGTATATGTATACCATGGAGTACTATTCAGCTATAAGAAACAATGGTGATATAGCACCTCTTGTATTCTCCTGGATAGAGCTGGAACCCATTCTACTAAGTGAAGTCTCCCAAGAATGGAAAAATAA
>CAUYSK010015743.1:0-23352 GCA_963575035.1 Avahi laniger | reverse complement strand
TTCTGCCCTATTTAAGCCTCTGCCCTACTGCCATTAAACGAGACTTGATCAGACTCCTGTCTTGTCTCCATTTCTTGTGTCTTGCCTTTCCCATTTCCCACTCCCTCCTCCCAGGTACCCACGAATAACTGGTTCCGCGGGCCGGGACAATATGCTTGGGAGCTCTGGTGTTGGGTGCATAGATGTTTATAACTGTTATACTCTCTTGCTAAATTAATCCCTTTATCATTATATAGTGACCTTCTTTGTCTTTTTCTTTATAGTCTTTGATTTGTAGTTTATTTTGTCTGATATAAGTATAGCTCCTCCTCCTCTTTTTTGGTTTCCAGTTGCATGGAATATCTTTTTTCACCCCTGCACTTTTAGTCTGTGACTTTACAGGGAAAGTGGATTTCTTGAAGGCAGCGTATACTTAGGTCTTGTTTCTTTATCTATTCAGCTACTCTATGCCTTTTAATTGGAAAATTGAGATCATTTATATTCAGTGTTATTGATAAGTAAGGACTTACTACTGCCATTTTGTTACTTGTTTTCTGGTTGTTATGAGACCCTTCTCTTCCTTTCTTCCTTTCTTACTGTTTTCTTTTGTGGTTAAGTGATTATCTCTGATAGTATATTTTAATTTGTTGCTTTCGATTTTTAGTGAGTCTATTATAGGTTTTTGTACTGTGGTTACCATGAAGCTTACAAAAAACATCTTATAGATATAATAAGTTATTTTTAAAGAGAGGAAAGCTTATCTTACATCACAAATAAAAAAATAAAAACAAAAGCACCAGAAAAGAAACCACACAAAAATTCTACCCTCTCACTGAGTCCCCCCACATTTTGACTTTTAGTTTTCTAAATTTACATGTTTTTATATTACCTGTCTCTTAACAGGTTGCTGTAGCTATTATTGTTTTTAATAGATTTGTCTTTTGGGCTGCATACTGGAGTTATGAATGGATTGCACACCACAAATATAGTAATAGAGTATTCTGGATTTGTCCATGTACTTAATTTTACCAGTGTGTTTTATACCTTGAAAAGTTATCTTTTGCATGGTAATGTTTTTTTTTTTCTTTCAGACTGAAGAACCCCCTTTAACATTTCTTGCAAGATGGGTCCGGTGGTAGTAAATTCTCTCAGCTTTTGTTTATTTGAGAAAGACTTTGTCCTTCATATCTGAATGATAATTTTTCTGGATGAAATATTCTTGGATGACATTTTTTTTTTCTTCGAGTACTTTGAAAATGTCATTACACTCCCTCCTGGCCTGTATGGTTTCCATTGAGAAGTCTGTTGCCAGACCAATCAGAGCTTCTTTATATATCATTTGCTTCTTTTCTCTTGCTTCTTTTAGGATCTTCTCTCTGTCCTTGACCTTTGAGAGTTTGATTATATGCCTTCGGTTTGTCTTATTGGGTTGAATCTGTTTGATGCTCTAAGATTTTCCTATAACTGGATATTTATATCTTTCTCAAGTTTTGGAAACTTTTCTGTTATTATTTCTTTGAATAAGCTCTCTAACCTTTACTGTTGCTCAGCTCCCTCTTGAACACCAATAATTCTTAGATTTGGTCTTTTGAGGCAATTTTCTATGTTTTGTAGGTGGTCTTCATTCTTTTCCATTCTTTTTTCTTTTTTCTTTTCTAATCGTGTATTTTGAAATAGTTGATCTTTGAACTCACTGATTCTTTCCTCTGCTTGGTTCATTCTGCTCTTGAGAGCCTCTAAAGAGTTCTTCAGTTCAGCAAATGTATTTCTCAGTTCTAAGATTTGTGGGTTTTTTTTTATTATTTCAATCTCTTTGTTTAATTTCTCTGATAAACTTTGAATTGCTTTTCTGTGTTATCTTGGTGATCACTGAGTTTCCTTAAAACTGCTATTTTGAATTCTTGGTCAGAGAGCTCATAAATCACTGTCTCTTTAGGGTCAATCATTGGATTTTTGCTTTGTCCTTCTGTGGAGGCCACGGTTCCATGTTTGCTGATGTTTCTTGTGGGTATACACTGATGTCTTTTCATTGAATGATTAGTTATTTATTCCAGTTTTCTCTATCCAGCTTGTTTTGGTTTTTATTGAATAAATTTGCTTAGTAAATCTTTACTAGGTCATTGTCTCCTTTTCAGCTTTAGGTGGTGACTTAAGCCCAGGTTCACCTCAGGTCTAGTAAATGGTCAGAGCACTGCCTTTCTGGAATGGGGGAGATTTCAAAGGCATTATCTTGGCAGTGTGGAAAGGCTGGTTAGGTGTTCATGCCCAGGGGACCTGTGGAATGACCCTCCTACAGTGTGGTACTACTGAACAGCCACTCTGATTTGGCGTCTCCTTTGGTTGAGTTATAGAGCAGAGTTTCCAAGGCCGGGGATGGTAGTCCCACCTCTCCTCTTTGCCTCTGCCTGTCCTCAGGGACAATTCTCCTTTCAGGCAGTCATGATGCTTTCTGTGAGTTAAGGCACAGACAAGTCTCCTTCTGGAGAACCCAAGAAGGTGGGGAGGCTGGTTGACCATCTCAATTTCACTTTTTCCAGTGTAGAAACCATGAGTTGGAGGGGAGGGGATATTCTACATGCTTGGTGCCAGGTAGAATGGAGGGAAAAGGCATCATGGATGTGGAAGTCTGATTTTCTTCTCATCTGCTCACACTTTTTCTACTTCTCTGTGGCTCCAGGACAATCTCATCCCCATACTTGAACTCTGGGTTGTTGCTGGGGGAAATCTCACCGTTGCATTTGTTTTTGGTTTTATGTGCGGGGAGTAAAGCCAGCTTGCCTCTAAACTGCCTTTTTGGAACCAGAAGTCCTCAAGCTCTGTAACCTATTTTTAAAACTTAACAATACAGCATGGATAACTCTCCATGTCTGTACATACAGATCTACTACAGTCCTTTAACTATTGCCAAACAGAGTAGTTTCACAGAAAGACACTAAGGCAGGCAGGGGCTAAATAGTGCAGGGTCCAGTGATGAGTCTGGACTCAGTGTAAGAGCAATGGGAAGCCACTGGAGGACTTTAGTCAGAGGAGTGACATGACCACATTTGCATTCAAAAAGATTATCATGGATGCAGTGTGAAGAATGAATTGAAAGGGGTGAAGAACAAGTCTGGGGAACAATATGAGGCTGTTGCTATTGCTCTTTCCATTGTAGAGATGATGGTGGTTTAGACCAGGGAGGTGGTGGCAGAGGTGGAGAGAAGTGGATGAATTTAAGATATATTTAAAAAGTAGAATAGAAACCACCTATTGATTAGTCACAGGTTTTAGGAAGAGAAAAGTGTGGAGAATTACTTGGAGGTTTCTGGGAGGCATAACTGGGTAAAGAGGGATTTGTTTGCAGAGTGAGGGAACATTGGAGGATCGTGTTGGGGGAAGCAGTAACATCATGAGTTCATTTTGGCTCTGTTGAATTAGCAACACCTGTGGAAGGTCTGGGTGAATACAAGCCAGCCTGGAGCACAGAAGAGTGGTGTATCAGGCGTAAATTGGTGATGGAGGCTAAGGCAGTAGTGTAAGGGACATTCATTTGTATACGTAATAGGTTTCTTAGGCCAAACTAAAATGATTGCCAGCATGTCTTCTGCTGGCCTTCCAGGGAAGCAAGAGTCAGCAAACTTATGTAACCAAAGTGTTATCTCCTATGTGAACTCCTGTGATCACGCTTTCCCATGGCATGTTGCCACTATTGTTTTGAGCCATATAGAAGTGCTTGCCACGTTCTCACCACCGCTGCATCCCCCCACAATAAAGCGCATGTCTCATCTGCCCTCCCAGAAGCCTGCTCCCGTGCAGCTTCTGTTTCACTTGTATCTCACCAACATTAGGTAGTACCAAGCCTGCTGATTTGGAAGGCAAAAATACCTGTTATTTGACTTAGGATTTCTCTAGAGCTTTGAGCATTTTGGGGTTGCTTTTTGTTTTGCTTTTTTGGGGGGGTGGGGGTAAATTATTTGCTTTTGTATTTTGTTTGCTTTTCTATCCAAGTGTTTTATTTTTTCCCTTTCTTTAAAGAGCTTTATGTGTATTAAGGAGTTTAACTCATTCAAGTGGCAAACTTTTCCCTCTACTCTGATTTGTCAATTCAATTTGTTTATAGTGTCTGTTATAAGGAAAATATTTTAATTTTTAAAATCAAATTTATTTCTCCAACTTTTTATATGAGAAATACATTCACATAATTAAAAAATAAAAAAAAAACAACAAAAAAATTGTAGACTGAAAAATCTCTTTTCTACCCCTGCGCCCATCCAGCCATTTTCTGTGCCCCCAGCCAGCCATGACAGGTCCTACAATTATAGTGTCACATGTATTTTTTCAGAGTTTATTTTTGTGTATAGAAACAAATACAAATATAGATGTCTATTTTTCCTCCTTTATATACACAAAAGGTAGGAAATTATGCACATTTTCTGTACCTTTTTTTCAGTTAAAAATGTGCTTTCCACATCAGTATGTTGTGCACTTTACCACTCTTTTAAAAACTGTAGAGTGACTCGATAAGAAAACTCTCCAACTTTTAAAATAATAAAACCATTTTCTCATATTTCTTATATTCAGATGGTTTTAATTTTTACATTTATATACTTAATCAGTCTGGAAAGTATTTTTGTGAGGTTGGAATCTAATATTTTTTCTTTTTTAAATGGAGACCCAGTTGTCCCAACAGTGCTTATTGAATAATCCATCTTTTCTCCATTGATTAGAAATGTCACTTTACCCTATAATAAATTCTTATAAACACCCATGGCTGTCTCCAGAAATCTCTATTCTGTTTCACTGATTAATTTGTCTGGGCCAGAACAGTTCCGTATTATTTTAATTTCCCCAGCATTGTAATGTATTTTGTTAACTGGTAAGGCAAATACTCTCTGTTCTTAATGCTTTTCAAAAATTTCTTTATTATTTTCTTGTCTTCTGTTTTATGGGCAAACTTTCTGACTAATCAATCAAGTTCAAAAATATCTTGTTAAAGTGTTGATGGACATTGCATGAAATGTATAGAGAAACTTGTACATAAATGACATCTTCAAATGTTGGCTTTCCATTTGGAGCATCAGATATCTCGTTACTGATTAATCTCTTTTATGTATTTCAGTCAAATTTTGTAATTTTGTTTTTCCTCTTTTACATCTTTTATATTTCTAAGGTTAATTTCTAGGCATTTTATGTATTTTTTGTTGCTATTAAGAATGGTGCCTCCCTCTTGTCATTATATTATCTCATGAATTATTTGTGGAATAAAGTTTGCTACTGATTTTATAAATATGTCTATTTTTGTTTTAGTTTTTGTTATAGAAAATTCCAAACCCACACAGAATTAAAGGAACATATAATAAATCCCTGGCACCCAGCCCAACGTCCGTCACTCTGCTGCCGGTCCCATGCCATCTGTACCCCTTGCATGTTCCCCACCAACTCTGGGCTATTTTGAAGTGATTACCAGACATCATATGCATTTCAGTATACATTTCTAAAAGACAAGGACTCTTGCTTAAAAAGCATAACTACAATACCATTATCATACCTAAATAATACTAGCAACAATCCCTTAATATCATTAAATATCCAGCATTCGCATTTCCCCAATTATCTTTAAATTATTTTTAAACAATTCCTTTGGCTCAGGACAAAAATAAATTCTACACATTGTAATTATTTGATGTCTCAAAAGTGTTTTTTAACCTGTAGGTTCATCCTCCCTTTTTTTTGCTGCTTCTTGTTGAAGAATTCGGTCTTTTTTCCTCTAGAGTCCTCCACCTTCTGAAATTTTCTGTTTGAATTAGGTGGTGTCATTTAACATGTTCCTCTGTTGCCTGTATTCCTTCCAATCTTATTACAAGACCTTCTAGTCATTTTGGTTGATGGTCTTGTTCTTTCTTTCCAGGAAGTGTGCATGGGAACATATTTTCTGAGTTCTTGCATGTCCATAATGGCTTCTCTGCAGACTTTGTGTTTGAAGGTCAGTGTGCCTGAACGTGACGTTCTTGGCGATTGTGGGGCTCTTCTGTTCTCAGGGCTGACAGACACCCTGTTGCCTCCCTCTGCTCCTGTCTGCAGGGTTGCGGACACCACAGGGGTCCCCACCTGCTCCTCTTGGAGGTTCTTGGGAATATCACTTCATCTCACTTTGTTGTAGATTTTGTCTGTGGTTCTTTGGTTTTATAATCCTATTTTTTGTTTTTATGAAGGATTCAGAAAGATTAAAAAAACTCTATAATTATCTCTTAATTCAACAACTTACCAAAATGTATAGTTTAAAAAAGTTTTTCGGCTAACTCTTATGAATTTTTCTAGGTGGAAAAATCCTACCATCTGTTTTTTATTTTATTTTTTATTCCCAAGAATTCTTTCTTGTGCTCATATTGTTCCTTTGCTGATTCTGTTTTGTTTTCCCAAATTTCTCAGATCTCACTGAGGCTTCGAAAAAAAGGGGAGCATTTCAGAAGTCCTGTCTTTTTCTGCTTTAATTCACTTTTACTGGGAGCCAATTGTTTACATTACTCAGGTATTTCATTTTGTGTTTGAATTCTTAAAATTAACATATAGGTTGGTCAGTTTTGGAAGATTTGCGTGGTTCCTGCCAATACTTATGTGGGTAACTGGCTTCCTGGGAGGCTTCTCTCCCTTCCATCTGCTCGGCAGGGCCCCGTAGCTTCCCTAGCCCACGGCCTGACTCTTCCTCACAGGCGTGGGCTGTAAGAACAACTCCACGGCTGGCTTTCCTTTGGCACATGCGGGCTGGGAACACCGTGAACGAAATGGATAGTCAGGGGAGTCCTTTTATTTTTTATTTATTTATTTTTTTCTTTTTTATTTCGACATATTATGGGGATACAAATGCTTAGGTTACGTATATTGCCCTTGCCCCACCCGAGTCATTGCTTCAAGCGTGTCCATCCCCCAGACGGTGCGCATCGCACTCATTATGTGTGTACATACCCATCCCCTCCTCCCCCTCCCCCCTGCCTGAAGCTCAATGAATGTTATTCCTATATGTGCACTTAGGTTTGATCAATAGTCCTTTTAAATGCAATTACCGATGGCACTTTTTACAGCGGCTGCTTACCTTTGGTTGTGCATAGTTTTGACTTAATAATCGTTTCCCTGCTATCACCTCTCTCTCTCTCTCTCTCTCTCTCTCTGTCTCTCTGTCTCTCGCTTTCTCTTGTTTTCTCTCTGTCTTCTCCCACCTCTCTCAAAAGAACAATTCAGATAGTTTGCAAATGAGAGTCATGGTGTATTAGGAATAACCTTGAATCTGATTAACACACATGTATGACAATTTATGTGGCCAAAATAAAAGGAAAATTATTTAAAAACTCAAGTACTTTAATAATTAAGTGAAATAAATCATTTGTGATGCACTTCAGAATTGATATTGGCAATCCAGGTGTCTCAAAGCCATAGCATCTTGTGAGAAAATCAATGATTTTGTGTAACATAATCCATTGCGTGTAACACATTATATGTTGTGTGTCATAATGACAGAAATGCTGTCCGTTAAAGAGCCTCTGAGATTCTTTGGTCGAACCTGGGTCTCGTGTGAACATTAAGTAAAAGTTATACATTACAGTGTTTTGTTGACTTATTTAACAAAACTAGTCAGCTGATCTACTTTGAGTTTGATCAAACACAGTGACCATCACATCCTCTTCTCCATTCACGCTGTGTCTACAGAGCTGAACTGGGAGAAAACATTTTCATACACCTCCTTTGATGACTTTTGTGGTGACGACACTGGTAAGGACACAGCTCGTTTAAGTGAACATGCTACATACAATTGATGATCATGAAGTTTGCTCACTGTTGGATTAGGAAGGTCGTAGACAAGGCTACTGGTTGTAAAAATTCTGTTTTGACTTAGTGTTGTATCCTGAAGTATATGATTCATGTTATTTAGAGTATTTGCATATCATGATAGAAATGGGATCTAAAAATATCTCAGTGGATGTTCTCAAAGCAAAGTAGGAAATTCTTTCCCAGGCAAAGCTAAAGGAGAGGAGTGTGCCTGTGGTCCTCCCAGGTGACACACCGATATTCAAACCGTACATGAGCAGGACATATTTTGACCATTATCCCTTTCTCTCCAGTTTTTCAAGCTCTCCTTCTCTGGAAAGGCTGATGAAACGAGGACATTTTATTTGCCTTTAAAGCAGGTAGCACGCCAAGTGTCATTAAAGATGGCTCTGCTCCTGAATCATAAAGGCCAGTGGAGGAGGGGCAGTGAAATATGCCATTTTTTGACATTCCACAGCGTCACAGCGTCACCCTCCACTGCAGCTGCCAAAGTGAGCAGCTGCTTCTGGCATTCCCCAGCCACTTCCTAGCGTGGCTGAAAGAGGTCGGCTCTGTTTTCTCATTACTGGTCTTTCCAGAGTCGTCTTATATCCTAATTCAATGTTTTCTCCACCTCATAAATGACATAATGGTCAGATTGGGCAACCTATAGCAATAGCGTTTTTTTAGTGTGGCCCCAGTGGCTCAGTCCCAGCAGTTTAACCCCAGAAAGCCAACCCACGTGACGCAGGAATCATTGTATTTTTCCACTGAGCCAGGACGTAGGGGTGCTGTTGAGGACACAGAGAGGGGAGGGGAGAGGGAACAGAGATCCCCCGTCTGGTCTGTTCCTGCTCCCCACCCCCACCCCCAACTTGCCCACATCTGACAGAAGTAACCACCCAAAGACGAGGACTAAACAGAGGGCTCTCCTGCCTGCAGCCACAACAGAATCTGATGTTCTAGAGGGGTTGGAAGATTTCACTTAGAGGGATTTTCTACGTCCATCCATTGCCTCTGTGAACCAGAGCAAATCAATTTGAGATTAGAAATTTTCATTTAGATAATTTGAGTTATAAAAAGGAATGGTAATACCAACAGGGCATCAGACGTCTTCATAAAACCAATTCTGAAATGTTGGCTAGGGGCCTGCTTGGACTGTGGTAGCCCCAGGGCGGGTTTAGGACCACTCTGGGGATAGAGGTTTCTTCTGGGGGGGTCTGTGGGACCCCAGGCCACAGGAGGGTCTGGAAGCTGTGGTTATTTACATGGGCATGAACTGGGCAGTTTCCCTCCTGAAAGAATGTGTCTAGGGGCGGGGGGATTGGAGAACAGGATTGAGAAGCACTTGATTTGGATGAAGGTGGGAAGTGGGGTTGAGGGAGGGGGCGGGGAAAGGAGAACGGGCGCCATGAAATGGGAAAACCACACAGAACATGAGCGAAAGCAGCACTGTAGATAAAGCCCCGTCGTCTCCAGTTTGCTTAGGAGTAACCTTGATGAGGATCCAAAACAGGTTCACCGGGACCATTGTGTAAGAAGCTGTGATGGTCTGTAACCCACATATAGGGGTCTAAGTGACATGAGGTGCAAAGAAAGAGAACCACACATCTCAGATATTCGGGACTGAATCACCATCTCAATTTTTCTGGCTTGATGTCTCCGTTACCATTGAAACCTCTTAGAAACACCGAAGTTTTAGTTTCTGAATGTGGTCTAGGCCCTTGGGACTCAAAGTGTGGTCTGCGGACCCTCAGCGGTGCCCTCACCTGGGAGCTGGTTGAAAATATGCAATCCCAGTCCCCTCCCCAGGCCTAGTGCCTGCAAGTTAACGAGGTCTCCAGTTTGTGAATCGTGGTTCTGGACCACCTCTTACGATTGGCTGCACACACATCATTTGTCAGAGCAGGACACAGTGACCTTTGTAGAGAAGTCCAGAGGAGGCTGTGTTTTCTCGTTGCCAGAGCTGCCTGGGCCTGCGTGGGACCTGCTAATGTTCATTTAGTCTACAGCTGGCTTCACTGGTAAAAAAGGATTAAGAGCTTTGAAAGGGAAACAGCATCACAAAATGTCTGCTCCTGAGACTCTTTAGTCCTCGGATAAAGATATTTCACTCTGAACCCTGGAGCAGTACCAAATACTTGTGTAATTTGTGATTTTTTTTTTTTTTTTTTTGGTTCATGAGCAGAAAAACGACTGAGCCCATGTGGCGGCTGGAAGGTCCTAGGCACTCTTCCAGCCCAGCGAGGATGCAGCCTCAGCAGCCGAGGGGAGCAGGAGCAGACCCATCCCTCCCACTGGCTCCTTAAATTAATTTTAGGAGTCAGACTCTCATGATGCTATTGATAATATGAGATGAGCACTATTAGATACCCAAGATAATACAGCCTGTTGTAGAACTCTGATTAATATAAAAGGCAGATACTTCTCAAAAACATGTAAGATATTCTTTGCATTTAAAAAAATCACAGACCTTGTTGTCTCCAAGATCATGTAGAAGCTCAATCCCTGTTATCATCTATTATTGAAGAATTAAAAAAAATAATATTGGTTAAGTAAGTCACATTATGATCAGTATCACCAACCATCTACTGAAGGATTCCATTCTTCCTTTGAAGAAGCTGCTATTTTTTTAAATCAAGAAAATTCCTAGGAGAATGTTTCTTTGTGAAGAGAAAAGAACGTAAAGACAGCAGTGCATCTGAGTCTCGTCCCAAAGTATTTCTACCTATGGTATTTGGCTGCTAAAGTGGGTAAAGCCCTTAAGATGAAGACTTTCTCACCAAGAGGAGGAAGACATGAGTCAAGGACTTCGCCATGTTGGCACTCCATGCTGGGGCCCCAGGCAGCCCAGCTCGGTGCCTCCACCCCTGGTATAATTGCTACTAGCCCTGGCTTCTCCTCCCCCTGTCCTCCACATGCCCACTTGATTTGGACCTTAAATGATTAAATGTATAAAACCGCCAACTTTGTAGGTTATAAAAAGCCATTATATGGTCATTTACCATGGTTTATAAGATAAATCCCCACTCACTATTGTGGTCCATGTGGTCTTTAACCAGTTGACCTCACCTCCCATTCCAGTCCAATTTCCAACAGTTCTCCAATGAACTCTGTGCTCCAACTCTGCTGAGCTGCTGGGTTCCCAGGACATGACCTGTTTGATTTCTCTGTGATTTGTAGAGCGCAGTTCTCTCTGCTGATGGGAATCCATTTTCCCCACACTCTTCTCGGTCAACTCTTCCGCTTTCTCCCGGACTCTTCTCCTACCAGCCCATACTGAAGCCTCACCAAGAAGCCTCCGTTCTTTGTGCTTCACAGCATTCTGATGCCCTGCTGCCTGCGTATTACTCCAACATGCTGCTTGCGTAGACTCCACCATGCTGCTTGCGTATGACTTCACCATGCTGCCTGCGTATGGACTCCACCATGCTGCCTGCATATGACTCCATCATGCTGCCTGCGTATGACTCCACAATGCTGCCTGCATACGGACTCCACCATGCTGCCTGCGTATGACTCCATCATGCTGCCTGCGTATGGACTCCACCATTGAGCCCAGAGAGCAGAATACACAGTGCACACTCAATACAAGCTTGTGCAAGGGAGAAAGGGAGGTTAGGAGGGAGGAAAAAGAAAGCAAGAAAAGAAGGAAGAAGAAAAAGAAGCAGAAAAGGAATAAAACAGGTATTGTCATTGTGGGGTCAATGGCCGCTGAAAGGAAAACTGGGTTTTGGGAGTAACTTCTGTATGAGACTGTGAGATTTCGCTCTAGTTCTCTGTCCATATTTATTTTCCTCTTGTTTTTTTCTCATCATTTTTAATAAAGCTTCAAGGGAAACCTAAACTGCTCTTTTTGAGACAGGATGGACAGGCGGGGGAAGCAATGAGACTGCATACTCTGCAGTGCCGCAGGGAGAAGATTCTGCTCAGGAACAACAGGGGAAGGCCATTTTAAGAAAGCAGCAGAAAATCCGATTTCTGGACAAAATACAAAAGCATGGCAGGGGCTAGCCTGGGACTATGAAATGTCCTAGGGGGTGTCTACATTGGCAGGAAGTCCTGTATACTGTCATCTGGTTGAATTTCAGAGTAACTGCTACATGCATTATAATACCGTTTAGGTAAGGACAGAAATCAGTACAAAGGAGTTTTTATTCCATGAGGATCTCATTAAAAGATGGATGTTCATGAAGCGAAGGTCTGAAGATGTCAGTGTGTTTGGCTAAATATAAATTTCTTCACTTCCTCAGGCAGCGTTTCTAACATGTGGCCCATGGATCACCCGCACCAGGTGACTCCGGTGGCTTGTCACAATGCAGATTCTTGGGCCCTTCCATAGAGCTGCTGAATCAGAGACTCAGGGAGCGGCCATGGACTCTAGATCTTTCACAGCCCACAGGGGTTCCTATATTCACTATGGTGTGAGAGCCAGTGCCCAGGGAGGCTTTGGTGGCCTTTCCTCACTGTCTTCTACCTTGGACAGGAGTGAGCTCTGCAGAAGAGTCAACACTTTCATAGGATGGTTGAATCATAGGGCTAAAGTGCCCCATACGCTGCCCAAGCCTAGCCGGGGAAGCCCAGGTATGTGGGAGGGTGAACCCTGCCTTCGGCCATGTTTCTTCTCCCAGGAATGATGCATAGGTTTCATGTTACTGATAGGGATGGCTGAGAAGCTCTAGAAGATTCCTCTCCCATGTTTCTTTGCGGCAGAAGTGGGATGGGATTTCAATCAGCCTGACATCTTCTTTTTGAATTTCCTGCGTGAAGGAGACAGGTATCCTGTTTCCTAGCTGGTGGACGTTAGCTGTGCTGTGAATGCCAGTAACAAGCTCTGTCCAGCTTCTGAACATTTGTGGAGGGCGAGCTTAGTGGATCTTTGCACCTAGTGGCCGAGAGACTAGATGCAGGTCAGGCAAGGGGAAGAGAAGACTAAGACTCAGGAGAAGGAAATGCTGATGTTTTCATTGCCATGGTAGAGAAGGCTCTTGCAGTGCAATGGTGGCCCAGTACTGACTGTCAGCTGTCCAGCTGTCCCTCGGTGTCACATACACATCGAATTGTAGTGCATGGGGTTTTGGAAACTATTCCTATTTTAAATTGCTTTTTCTATCATTTTAAATCATTTTCTGTACCACAGAGTCCCTAATGGCATTACTATTCCCCAATTTTAAGAATCCACGTAAGAACTTTTATTGCCAACTTATTTGGGAGCAGATGTGTATTTTCTATGGGGCCTTTGTGTTACTTAAGAACAAATTATTCAGGATGATGATTTCTGTATTATTTAAGTCATCTCTATAATGTTGCTTTTAAATCAATACCTCCCAATTTGCATAATGTCTTGAATTGTCCAACTTTTTGAACATGGGTACTGTGTTAGAATCTCTGTCTGTTTTTCAAAATTACATCTGATTAGTTTAAAGAGCACACAATAAAGGAAGTTTATTTTCAGTTTGGCAATTATAGAGTCTGGATTATTGCTTAGATAGCTCAAATAAATTAGTCAGTCAAATTTCCCTTTACTTTGTGTTGTACACTATCTTCCAAAGACCACAGAGAGCAGTACAAGTGAGCTTGCGGAGTCAATTTGAATAACAATCCTTTTGAACATGAATGATCAGAAAACAAGGCATAGTGGACAAGCATCATCAAGACAAATTATGTGTGCGAGGGCTTTTTGCTTGTTTCTAGTATAAGCCAGAGAAGAATTGCCTGACGTGAAGAATTATCTGACATTAAAGTTTATATTCTGGGGGTGGTAGGCACTTGGAGGAATGCTAAATTAACTATTTCAAGGGAGAGGTTAATCAAGTTCAATTTGATCCAGTAGAGGGCACTGTACCTCTGTTCTTATGTATACATTTATCTGTATATTACATGGTATTAAATATGCCCTAGATTACAACAGCATATCTCAATATAATGCAATATAGCACTTTTGTCTATTTAACACTCCTTTAAGAATTTCCTTTTTCTTCCCCAAAGGATGAGAGATTGTTTACGTGTGAAAACATGGCGTGCAGAAGCATACATGACACTGCATTCAACTGTAAAGCCAGTACGTATTGCATATTTACACAACATATGTGAAGTAATCAAAGTAGGGCTTTTTTTTTTTCTAAAGCAACATTGTTTTTCACTATTCTGGCTTCTAAGGGTAGGAATTACTGCTTTTTTTCCTTTGCAGAGAGAATATGAATTTCTTGAAAAAGACTTTGGTAGCTCAAGTGCCAGAAGGAAGAATTCCGATTTCAAGTTATTTGCTGTCCTGCCTGTCCGCAGAGCGCGGAGGAGCTGGCGTGGCCGGGGAAGGTCAGCTGTCGCGCCGCCTCCCCAGGGCGCCGTCTGCGCACAGCGCGGAGAAAGCTGCTCCGGCTCGCAGTTTCCCCCACGCTTTGATTCCAAACGGCCCCCTGGAAACATCACCGTAAGATGTTGCTGTGGGAAGACCGTTTCCCGCCCTGGCTCGCGCTCATTGTCTTGGTCATTGTTGTTCTCGGCTCCTCCTTCCCAATCCTTCGTGTTTAAATGCACAGCTGGCAAGCAGGTTGGAGCAACCGCAGTATTAAACACAGCGAAGCAGCTCGCTAGAGTTGAGAAATTCAGCTTTTAAACCTAACACGGAGCAATGAGGCTTTGCAGCGCAGGGACAATTTAGCTGCAGTGACTACCGAAGGGAACATCCTTTCTGTCCAATTAGCCTGGAACAGGCATTACTCTCCTCATGGTAAACATCATGACTTCTGGAGCCTGGGATCTAATTATTGTAGTCTTCAGAATTTCGGCCCAGTTGGAAAGTGAGTGTGTCTTTCTCAGTCTTTATTAAAGGGGAGCTTGCTTTTTAATTCTTCTGGAAGAGCTTATTAATTCCTATTCGAGAATTTTCTGCTGCACGAAGGGCTTTCAGCCATGACACTTTCTGAAAGGGTAACTAGGTAAAGGAAAATGTAGGATATCATTGGTCTCCACAGAGTTCTAAAATTCTAGTAATCAGAATGCAGTGAGGAAGTCCTGGAAGAAAGGGGAAAATCCAGGGACAATATTCCAGATATTCCATAATGTCTGCAGAAGAGTAATTTTCACACCTCGGAAAACCGCTAACTTTAAAGCCATGCCCCTTCATGTCTTCTTACTTCATCTGGAAGAAAGGCTCAATTAGCTATTAACGTATCTTTAACTGCTAATCCCATTAATATCTATTTCAATATAGAGGCTCTGGGCAAAAAATAATTATTAAATGAATGAATTCTGGTAATACAGAACTGAAGAAATCAGATGGCTTCCCACCTCTGTGCCTTTGCAGAGCCTGTTTCTACTTCCTTGAACATCCTTTCCCCTGGTTGGGCCAAGCCGAACCTTGTCTGTCTTTCTTCACTGCACTTACAAACATTTTTTTTTTTTGAAAATGGCAACCCAATGTTGGCAAAGGTTGGCAAAAAGGGCACCTTGTCTGTCACTGGATGGAATGTACTTGGTTTTACCTTTGCGAAAAACAATCAATAGGACTCAGGAATTACCTTCAATAAATTTATCATAATAAGAAAGGTGAGCAAAGATTTAAGGTATCAGTGTGTTTATTGAAATGCTATTTTTGTAATGGGTCTTGGCTGGGTTAGACCTAGACTTGGAAATGAATGGAACTTAAACTAGGTAAGTAAGCCTCGTTCTTGTTCCTGTTACATCTATTAAATGGAAATCGAGCTGCTTCCTGAAGGAGAAATGGGAGTGGAATTAAAGAAAATTATTATGAAAAATTTCAAACACATACAAAAATAGAGTGATAGAATAAACCTTCATATACCTATCACCTGGACTTAACAAGTATCAACATTTTGCAACATTTGCTTCTATTCCTTTATTTTCCTTGCTGAAATATTTTATAACAAATTCCATTTTTCATGCCATTTCATCTCTGCATACTTCAGTATTCATCTCCAAAAAATATTAATACTTTCCTATGTCTACATTGCCATTTTCGCACCTAACAAAATCAATGTTTTCTTGGTATCATGTACTATCTAATTTTTAATCAAAAGTTTAATTTGGGAGATAGGTGGTCAGGATCCAAACAAGGTCCATTCATTACATTTGGCTGTTGGGGATGGAACTTTTAACTGTATTTTTATTTTTTATTTTTTGTGAACCTGACATTGCAAACATAATAATGGTATTTTTAGTTGAAATTCAGACATATACAGATTTTCCAGCTAAGCAAAGTGGGTGAAGGGCAATGGAAATGACGCTGATGAAAGGAATGGTGAAGTTACTGAGAGAACAGAGAGAATCCAGTGGGGTGTGTATGCCATGGGAGGAGAGAGTGGATCTGTGAGATGTAGAATGCTTACTTACTCTACACACCTTCAGTAGACCTGATTTGGGATACCTGCTCACTCCCGCTTTCTCCCTCCCATTCTGTCTCCCAGGTAAGCACAGAAGGAAAGAATGTTTTATGACTTATTTCACAAGAGAGTGTGCAGTTGCGGCACTGCGTGACCTATACTGTCAGTGTTGGGGGCATAGCAAGGACTCCCGTGGGGACAGTCTAAGCTGGTGCGCTGGTAAAGCTCAGAGGGGGCAAAGCCAGGGAATGGGGTGAGTCAGTGGCTTTGTTTGTCTGAAAAAGTCTTTACTTTTTCTTCACTTTTGAAGGTCAATTTCACTAGACCCAGAATTCTAGCTTGGTGTCTTTTTCTTTGAACACTTTACATGTTTCACTCCATTTTCTTCTTGCTTGCATGGTTTCTGGAGAGGAGTCTGTTGTTATTCTTATCTTATCCTATTAATCTCTGATTGATTCTCTATATCCACCTGTCTCTTTAGCTTTTGTGGCAGCAGTTTTCCCTGTGACTGCAATTCTCTGATAAATCTAAGAAGAATTGTTGATTTTTCAATTCTTTTGGCATCTTCCTTATTGTGAAGATGGAAATGATGACTTCCAAACTCTTTACATGTCAGGCTGGTAAGGATAGTGGGTTTGATGTGGCAGAGTTTGGGGCAGTGAAGACCCATGGAAGCATAATATAAGATATTTTTATAGATCATTCATAGATCACCTATGGACCTTTCCATGGATGAAGAAGGGATAATTATGGGTTTTGAGTAGGTTTGGACAGAAGAAGTTCAAAATTATCTTTATTTTCATGATCACCAATTGCAACAAACATTTATTAAATGCCAAGTTGGGATATAAAAACCAATCAGGAATGATTCTTGTCTTCATTGGGCTTAAAGTCTAGGTGGAGATTCAAGGCTAATGCATAGGAAGAAAAATGACTAAAGAAGGGCTGTATCTAGGTGTCTGATTTGTCTATGTGTCTAAAGCTACAGGGATTCTTAGAAAGGATTTAGGATTTAGAACTCTGCGATAAGACAGGTATTTTAAGACCAAGTTTATGAGAAGAGACCACCAAGATAAAGGCATATTTGGGGAGGGAGTTAAGCAAAAAAGCCTTCTTAGACATGCTGCATCTTTATAAACCTTAGAATTTTCCCTCTAATTTTAAATGGGGCAACGGATGTTTGTAAAAGGTTGAAAATCATGCATAAACTTAATGTAGATCATACACACCCCAAATCCCTCCAACTGAGCAATTTGGAAATAAGTTTGTGCTGTATAGATTTTAAGGAACCAAAAGTCAAATCATAGTAAACATTTTTGAAATATTTTATTTGTGGACTAAAGTTTGAGTATTCTTAAATCACTTGTATTATTATGTTGTGCTAGTTCATATGTGGTAGTTTAAAACACTACCTTAGTTTTGCACAGTACCTTAGACAATAAATTATTTTTTAAAACATGAAGTTATTCTTACAAATATTATGGTTTCCTTTGGTAAGGTCTGTTGGTAGTAAACCATCTCAGTTTATATTTATCTGAAAGATGTCTTTATTTCACTCTTATTCTTGAAAGACAGTTTCAATGGGTGTGCAATTCTAAGTTTACACATTGAGTTTTAGGTTGGCTCAGTAAAGATACTATTCCATTGTGTTCTATCATGCATTAGTCTAACTATCTTGTTTCATAGGTAAACTCTCTTTTCTTTCCAGCTGCTTCTAAGATCTTCTCTTTGTCTTTGATGATCTGTAGCTTCACAGCAATGTGCTTAGCTGTCCATTCCTTTTTATTTATCCTGCTTAAGATTCTTTAATCATTCTAGATATGCAACTTGGAGTCTTTCAACAGTTCTGGAAAATTTGCAGTCATAATCTCTATGAACATTGGTTTTCTCAGTAATATCAATCTATTATCTCAACTGTAATTTCAACTGAATGTAAGATAGGTCTTATCATTTTATCCTCCACACCTCTTAATATCCATATTATATTTTTTATCTGTGAGTCTCCCTAGACTGCATTCTGGAAGTGGTTCTTTGGACCATTTCTAGGTCATTAGCTCTATTTTCAGCTGTGGCTATACTTCTATTTATGTCATCCTTGAGTTTTATATTGCTAATGGTTCTATTATGTTCTTTTTCAACTTTTTTGATTATTATTAAGATCTTATTTTTTCATATTTTAAGCCTCACCTTTATTTCTTGTTAATATTAAAGATATTAATTTTATATTCAGAAGTATTTGTGATTCTGAGTTTGATGTCTATTTTTTTTTTTCTGCTGGCTCTCACTCACAGTGCTTATTCTCTATGTTTTTGATGAGTGACTTTGAACTATAAATTCATTTTTTTGGAATTTTGTCTTTAAAAAATGCTTTGAGGCCTGCATTGAAATTACAGTCCTTCATTGAGGATTTGCATTTCTTTTTTCTAGTTCCCTTGGGGCACTCATTATCCTAGGCTACAGTAAATTAAATTATCCATTCGCGACTTTTTTGGATTGCAAAGGTTGTGTGAAGTTGGAACCCAAACTGTTTTTTTTTTTTAATTTTTAATTTTTTTTATTTAAGCATATTACAGGGGTACAAATATTTAGGTTACATATATTGCCTTTGCCCCACCTGAGTCAGAGCTTTAAGTAGGACCCAAACTTATATGAGAACTAACTTGTTAAAAATACTTGGGCAATTTGTTTTTCCTAGTACCAGAGTCTAGAGAAGAAAGTTTCCAATTGAAAGTTTATTTCCTGTTCAACCTTATAGAGAATCTCTAGGCCTTTGAAGGTCCCCGCTTTATGTGGGAATTTTCTGTGTGATTCCTACTTTGGTTGGACCCTGTGTTTACCCGTGGTTCATGTAGCTCTAAAAGTGGAGTTACAAGATCACGGAGTTTGTGGGTCAATGTCAGGACCAAAGTCAATTTGGATACTTTTTTAATCTAAGGTTTTCACTTTTACTCTTTTTTTCCTTTGAAGATTCCTTCCTTTTTGGAGGGCTAGATTAGCAATGAATTAATAAGATGTTTCTTATATTTTACAGAGCTTTCATATTATTTACTTTTATATGGCCTCATTATAAATCATATGGCAGTATATATCAAAACAAAAATTCATATGTCCTTTGAATTAGTAACTCTACTTCTAGAAATTTTTTGGCAGAAATACACACGTGCAAAAACATATTCATCTCTTTTTGTTCACTGTAGCATTATTTGTAGTAATAAAGAACTAGAAGTGTTCATTAATGATCACTCCATGTTATGGAGTAAAGCTAAGCAGTCATCAAAAAGAATGAATAATCTATTTGCACTAGCATAGCATATCTCCCAGATTTATAGTTAGGTGGAAAAAAGCAAAGAAGAAAGAGGTATTTAGCTCCTCAGTATAACTTCTTATTTTTAAATTTTATTTTTTGTGTCTCAAAACATTCTTAGCAGAAGTGGTCATAGTAGCATTACATGCAAAAAAATAATAAAATATAATAAAACTATGCTCTGCTGAATGCCTTTCATCTCTAGATTTCAAAGAGCACATATTATCATAACATTGAACCATTAATAGACTAAACATTTATTATATGTATGAAAGATAAAATTATTTAGAAATTTCAAGATAGGATATTAACTTTATAGAAGGCTTTTGAAGTAAAAGCAATCTGATGTTTTAGGATTTTTGGAGAGGTAGTTTCATCCATTGTGATATTTTCTCTTCTAATACTCACAGACAACATACCTTTTAGAAAAGACTTTAGTTCTGCCTAGCATTGGTGAATTACTTATAAGTCAGCAGAATGGAGTTATTTCTTATGAGAGACGTTTTGAGATTATTTTTGCAGTGAAGCACTGATGCCATGTTTTACCTTCTAGGTGCAAATAATGTTTGAGTCATACGACATTGTGAAAGGAGACAATCTCCGTTCTCCAGGCAATTGTTATATAACTAAAGTAAATCATTACCTAGTGCATAGGAAATTTTATAAAACAATTTGATTTTAAAAAAGAGAAAGAAATGGAAATAGACTCAATAATCTCGATTAATCATTCTTGAATAGATTAAACTGAATATTTTAACTAGATACCCAGAACTTCTGAAAACAAGAAAGAAAAAATAGTCACTGGATTTTTACTATTATAGGAGAGAAGGCATAGAAAGTTTCTAGAATGAATATAAGTTTGACCCTATTTATCTTTCATTGGAGGCCCCCCATATTTTAACGATCTTTCTCGGTGAGCTACATGACATATTATTAGCCTGCAAGGAATAGAATCTCTTTGAAAGCCAAGTTTATATTTGAGTAGTTAGTACTCAGTCCGCAAGAGTGGGGGCCAGGCTATTAAAAAGAGTTTAAAAAACTTCCAACCTAATAGATAAAATAGGATTTTGAGGGACTAAATCTATGGCGTTTTTATGAGCAATTTGCATAGAATAATAGTGACAGCACATACATGAGACGGGCAATAGTGATGCAGTCCACGTTCAAAGTTCACCTCTTCATAACCTCAACTCTCTTGCTTTGGGAACCTTTTGGATTATCCTCTCCTTCATTTTCTAGGCTTTGAAACTGTTTATATAGGTTCAGAATTCTATTTCTTAAAATTTTAAGGAACTTACTTGTAAAACATTCTAAACTTGGAGCCTTTAAGGGAGATACTTCCTTTTCTCATATTTTTCCAAAGTTAGAAATCTATGCTAGTTTCAACTTCTTCATGAGCAATTTTGGCAGCTTCTACTTTTGCATAAAATGGTCTATTTTATTGTGATTTTAATTTTTTTAAACATAATACATTGTGTTCTATTATAATTTTTAATCTCTTCCATACCTGTGCTATGCATTTACTTGTTCATAATTGTGTGTATTTAGGTTTATTTAAATAATTAAGGGATAGGACATAAATCTGGGAAGACAGAAACCCAAACATTAACAGCAGGTACCCCTGGTTTGTTGGATTATAAATGATTTCTTCTTTGTTAGTATTTTCAATACACTGTGAATGCATTAATTTTTAATTAGGGAAAAATATAATTTTTTAACATAAGTAATATATCCTGGTTATCAAACTTTTTTTTCTGATGGCACTTTAGTTGCATGTTGTTCTGTCTTCCAATTAAAGGGCACTACCACGGAGAGGGGAGAGAGAACACCACCAGTCACTGCGTGGAAGTTTAAATTAACACAGATTTCTGGAGGCCAACTAGGTGGTGAATTAAAAATGTAATATTTGTTTGCTCCTTGTCTAGAAATTGCACTTTTAGGAATTTTTTCTGATGAAATAATAGAATACTTGCACAGAAATGTATTTGTAAAAAATATATGTCTATATATGGGTGTTTAGAGCTGCTGTTTTAATAGTAACTGGGATTTGTTTTAATCAGGTATGAAGAGACAGGCAGACGCGAACATGACTGTCATGAAGGAAGAAGTTTTTTATTATCTTTAGAGTCCTCTGGAAACAGGAAGCATGGCACATTATGCAGAGCCTCCTGGGGAAGCACTGAGGTGGCATGAGCTGGTGAGCAGGGGACCGCTGGTGTGACACCTTATTGTGGTTTTCATGGGAACGAATGGGCGAGACAAGGTGAATAGGCTGAACAGGTTTAGGGTGGAACTACTTAAAAATTTTCGTGAGCTCTGGGCTGTAGGGGCTGTCCCTAGTTGTCAGGTACCTGGTCTTGGAGTGATTAGGGCAGAGGGATTAATGGTCCAAGTGTGAGAGCCACAAAAGTTGGGGGTACGGGTTCTGGATTGCTTGGTTTGCATCTGACTAATAGCTGTGCTCACCGGCAAGTCCTTTATTTTCTCTAGGAATTAGCTAATCCTGGGAGGGGAAGTCCCTCCAGAGTCAGCAAGGTCTCAAACGCCAGAACATCTAAAATACAGAAAATATTGTCAACTATAGTGACCCTGCTGTGCTATTGAGCACTATCACTTATAACTTCTCCCTAACTGTATCTTTATACCCATCAACCAACCTCTCTTCATCCTCCCCTCTTTCCTACTCTGGAAACCATCATTCTGCTATCCACAAACATGTACAATTATTATGTATCAATAAAAAATACAGAAAATAAGAAAACATGGTTAATACAGCTGCAACCATTTAGTATGGTAGTTATTAGTCATATGAAACTATTGAGTACAAATGGTCCCCGACTTACAATGGTTTGACTTAATAATTTTTTGACTTTACGATGGTGCAAGTGATGTGCTCTCAGTAGAAAATGTACTTCGAGTACCCATACAACTATCTTGTTTTTCACTTTCAGTCCAGTATCCAATAAATTACATGAGACATGCAACTTTATCATACAATAGGATTTTTGCTAGATGATTTTGCCCAATTGTAGGCTAATGTAAGTGTTCTGAGCACGTTTAAGGTAGGCTAGGCTAACCTATGATGTTCGGTAGGTTAGGTGTATTAAATGCATTTTCGATTTATGATATTTTCAGCTTAAAATGGATTTATCAAAACCTAACCCCATCGCAAGCTGAGGAAATGTGGCTAGTATGAACTGTGATGTTCTGTTAGTGCACAATATAGATGATATTTCAAAGACTTAGCACAGAAAAATACTGTAAAATATTTTATAAATACATCTTATATTGAGTACATGTTGAAAGGCTAATAGTTTGAATATAGAGGATTAAATATAGTATTCAAATTAATTTCACCTGTTTCTTTTTACTTTTTTAATGTGGCTCCTAGAAAATTCAGACTTGCATGTGTGGCTCACATTATATCGCTCATGCACAGTACTCGTTTGAGGCTTCGCAGAAGTCTGTCCTTAGGGACCCTTCATCACCGTAATGCTTTCTCAGCACTGAAGTAAAGTTTAGGTGGTCTGTCTGGAATAAAATATCCTTTCTTCTTGTTTCATTTTTCTTGTGAAAATCTGTGATTTTACTATGTGGTTGGGGAATTTCAAAGAAAGATGTGGTCCCATTGGCTGAATTTTCACATGGAAAGGTAAAGGTTCTTCTGTTCAAACCACTGGGAAGTCACCTTGAATACCTCCGCATGAAGATGACAGCCATGCCTTCTCACTTCTGTATCTTCCAATTACTGAAACTATTGTTTACTCCACTGCTAATTCACAGCTGATATTGAAAACATTATTTCCCTCAAAGGTGTTTTTATTTTATTTTATTTTGCTTATTTTACTTTTTGTAGAGATGGGTCTTGCTATGTTGCCTAGGCTACTCTCAAACTCCTGGCCTCAAATGATCCTCCTGCCTTGGCCTCCCAAAGTGCTGGGATTATAG
>CAUYSK010015740.1:0-31484 GCA_963575035.1 Avahi laniger | reverse complement strand
CCGGGCATGGTGGCACATGCCTGTAGTCCCAGCTACTTGGGAGGCTGAGACAGTAGGATTGCTTGAGTCCAGGAGTTTGAGGTTGCTGTGAGCTAGGCTGACGCCAGGGCACTTGCTCCAGGCAAGAGAGTGAGACTCTGTCTCAAAAAAAAAAAAAAAAAACAAAGAAGCCAATAATAGGAGCTGTCTCTGAGGAGGGAACCAGAGGCTGGAAAGCCACAGGTAGGAAGGAGACTTCGGGTGTTTAAATTTTTACTACATGCAGATGTGAATTTGCATTTTTAATGACGGTCAGGAATCCTGGGCTCTAGTCCCAGCTCTGGGCCAGAACTCCCGACTGCCCCAAGTCACCACTCTTCCCCTCCTCCGAGCACCTGTGCCACCTCCAGCGCCCAGGACGGAGGGGGCAGGGAGGTGCGTGAGAGCAGCGGGGTGGGGAGAGGGCCCGGGATGAATGATTTACAGGCCCCTGGGCCGCTGGGGCTGAGGGAGAAGTCCAGGCTCTTCTAACAGGTGTCTGATGAGGGGCCGGCCACTCCCAGCCACCTAATGAGTAACCCTCTGGGCCAGATGCCAGCGTAAGTGGGTGGGAGGGACAATGGGGACCCCCCAGCTCTTGAGGGGTGAGCACAGTAGAAAAGAGCCTCAGATAACTCCCCGCAATGAGAGGCTTCCTCTCTGATCTGGCTGCGGGATGCACGACCATGCGTCAGGCTGCCACGGGAGGCAGCAAACTCCCTGCCCCTGCAGCACGCACGGTGCAGACCGATGGCTCCAAATGCCTGAACAGCAGCCTCAGAGCCGCCGGGGAGCTTTTTTTTTTTTTTCCTCAAGCACAGATTTTGGCTCCCACAATTCAAATTCAGTGGAGCTGAAATGGGGCTCAGGGACTTAGTACTTGGATAACTCCCCAGGTGACCCTGACATGTGGTCGTTTGGGCAAGCAAACCTCTGGGGTTGTGGGATGCAGCTTCTCACCGACTGGGTGACCTAGGACAGTCTTCGCACCTCTCTGAGCCTCATTTTCTGCATCTGTAAAATGGGGATGATTGTTATTCTAATAATAGCCAGCAGGTCCACGAGCCAGGCACTTCGTATACATTTTTCGACAGCCCATGGGGTTGTGTAACTGTTATTCTGATTTTACAGATGAGAAAACTGAGAGTCAGAGAGATCCACACTCCAGGCAGGTGAGATTCAAACAGGTTTATCCAGCCTCAGACTCAGCACCAGAACCTCCACACCGTGTCAGGTCTCCTGTAATCACCTCCGACCCTGAGGCACACAGGGGATCGCTGGGACGGGTGGACGATGTCGAGCACAGTACCCACCTGGCTTTGGCAGCTGCACAGGGAGGGCAGATCTTACTCCTTTCCAATAGTGATGGGGTGACCTCTGGCAGGAATGCCAGGAAATGGCTCTGTGCAACGGGCGGTGTGTTGGAAGAGACCATTTATTTATAAGGTCCCTTCCAACTCGGTAACATGAAGCTCCCAATGTTTGTTGATTCTCTGATTGTGTTTGTTATTGTAGCTGAAAGAATTCTAAGACTGATTTCCCAGTCTCAGAGTCTAGACACCGGGCCTGCCCAGCTGGAGGATGGCGGCCAGGAGCCACAGCAGGCTGCAGCGGGGCCCCCCATCCAGCCTGGGCCAGGCAAAGACAGAGGCCTGTGGCCTCTGCTCCAGAATGGGGTGAGTGGCTCTAAGAAAATCAGATGGCCTTTGGGTCAGCACTTCCTTTGCCCTTTTCCTGCTGGGTTTGTGGTCCTAGGGAAAGACCAGCTGTGGCCAGCAGGGCCTAGACCACAAATCCAGGCCTGAACCCTCCGTGACCCCTCCCTGGGTGGTCCAACCCTAACTGGCCATGCATCGAGATCCCATCGCCCAATACACACACAGGCACACAGGCACGCATGCACGCACACACAGTGGCTTGTTAAAAATACATATTCCCAGGCTCCACCCCAGATCTACTCTGTCCTAATCTCCCTGCCGTTTTTAACAAGCCCCCTGAGCACTCTGAACCATCAGCTGGAGTCGACAGGTCCTGGTCCCATTTCCATCCCATCTGTGTAGCCTTGAATAAGTCCCTCCTCCTCTCTGGGCCTCAGTCTCTCCTGTGCACCAGCCTGAGGGCCTTCTGTACTCTGCAGTTCCGTGCAGCTCTGAGCCCTCCCTTAAGGACCAGGCCCCCTCTCTGCCTGCCACCAGACACACCCACAGAGAGAGTATGCTCTGCACATCCTCCGGCTAAGTCCCTCAGAGACCCACCCTGGGTGCAGCAGGACAGGGAGCTCACCTGTGCCTGTGGTGCCAGCCTGGGAATGACACAGGGGAGACCATAGGGCCTTTGGTGGGAGGGGCTCGGGGAGGTGGGAATAGGGTAGCCATAGACTCCTACTGCAAAGAGTCTTCCTTTTCCCAAATGACGAAATAAGTCCAGAGAGGTTGTTGGATCACTTGCAGGGAAAACAGCAAAGGGAAAGCTGGGAAAGACAGAGGAGCTCAGGAGGACTGATCTCCCCACCCCAGACAACACATGGAGTGGGGCTGCAAGGGTGTCAGGGCGTGGGCCAGCCCCGAGGTGGTGGCACTTCTGGTCAGGGGCCTAAATCCCGGCAGCGTTCCACTCTACTGAGGTTTGGGAAAGGTCGAGGGTACAGACCTGGGCGGAGGCAGAGGCCTGGGCTGTGGCCCAGCCTGGCCATCCTGAGCTGAAGGACTTGACAAGTGGGCTTTCCTTTCCCTGCCTGGGGGACAGTGCATGTGAAAGCAGCCTGCAGAGGGCAGAGAGCTATGGAGAGGAAAAGGAGAACTGAGCTATTTGCAGAAGTGGACGCTGGAGGCATCCCTTGGGAGAGGGAGGAATGTCACCTGATGGGGAGCCACAGGGCAAAGAATGTACCGGCCTGGGAGATCTGGCCGGGCCCCAGCTGGACACAGGATGCCCTACCTGGGCCTGTTTCCCCATCTGGACCACCAGGGGTAGGACGTCCGCTGTGCAGCTCTGACCTCACCAGTTCCACAGTGCACAGATGCCCTTCCTGGGACCTGAGGCTGACTGTTGGGCCCACAAAAAGGTCCTTGTCCTGGCTGATTGGGCAATTTCAGGCTGCTATATCGTGGTCCTCACTCAAGCTCTGGAGCAGGGATGGGCTGGCATGGGGGCAGGGGTAAGGGACGGCTGGACCAGCGCTCATGGAAGCCCTGCAGCCTTAGCCAGGCCTCTCCTCCCCACCGTCACGCTCCTTCCTGCCCAGCGTTCTCAGTCATCACTGACCCCTCTTCCAGGGCCACCTTTGCACCATCTGCTGCCCTATCTGCTTCATCGAGGTCCACAGTCTGACCTGGCTTCGGTAGGCAGAAAAGAGGAAGGGACTTCAGAGTCAGATAGACTCGATGGTTCTAACCCAGCCCAGCCACCTGCCAGCAGTATGTCCCCAGCAAGTCAGTGGATGTCTTTGAATCCCAGTTCATCTGTAAAACGAAGGCAGGCGTGAATGCTTCCTTCGCATGGTGTTTGTGAAGACCAGATGTGATAATCTAGTTAACAAAATCATTATTAACAAGTAATTATTAGCTGTGATGATGATGATGATGATGAAGATGATGATACCACAGAGACAAAGGAGCCAAAACAGCAGGAGAGCTTCCTCCATGGGAGCACGAGGAGCCCATCTGGAATGGATTACCACGCTAGGGACTCTGGAGAAGGACTGTCCTGCACTGTCCAGCATGGCAACCACTAGCCACATGCAGCCATTTGAATTGAAATTAATGCAACAAAATGTAAAATCCTGTTTCTCGGTCGCACTGGCTGTTATTTCCAGTGCTCAGCAGCCACGTGTGGCTGGTGGTTATCCCCGGGGACAGCACAGGTGCAGAGCATTGCCATCACAGCAGAAAGTCACGGACAACACCGCTAGGTCAAGCTCCTGCCAAGGGCTAGATGCCCACGCCGCGTGCCGTACGTGCCTACTAGCCGCAAAGCAGCCTGCTCTCGCATCTGTCGCCCGTTTATGTTCTTCCTGAGTTTCTCCAGAGAGGCGCCCAGACTAAGGGGCAACCTCAGCCAAGCACAGCCCTTCCAAGATTTGCAAACAGCAATTGCATCTGTTGTCTCCGCCCAGGCTCAACAACTTGAGGCCTCTCTGTTTCCTGGTGGTTTCCAGGCCACCGCCCCACCTGGCCATCTTCCTCTAGTGTGGAAGTGACTCATCTTTTGCAAGTGTAGGCCCTGAAGTCTCGCATTCCGGGTGGGGGTACAGGAAGAGGTTCTGGCCTCCAGCCCTCTTCTGCCCCTCGCTGGCCGTCTGACCTTGGTAAGTACCCTTCCCTCAGGCCTTGGCTCCTCGCGTGCTCAGTGAGGGCACAGACCATGCCACTTTGCTCACCCGGTGCCCGTGATGTGTCTGACACATGCAATGAGTACCTGATGAATCCTTGTGAAAACATAAAACGAACCTGATACTTCCTCCTCTTTCTCATCTCAGCAGATAGCACCCCTATCCTCCAGCTGCTTGAGCCAAATGACGAGGCGGCACCTCTGAGTCCTGTCTCCCTCGCTCCCCACACCCCCCGCAGCAGCTGGACAGCTCAAGATCCAAAGCACGTCCTTCTGTCCAGCTCCACGGCGCCCGCAGCCTTAGTCCAGGCCACTAACCTAACGGAGAAGAAACGTGCTGTTCCGGGGTCAGAAATCCTGCATTTGGAAAAATGCTGAGCACACGCTGAGCACTTAATAGATGCTAGTTCATATTATCATTACTATAACAGATGCTCAGGCCTTATTTGTTAAATAGTTTATTCCCCTCTTTCATGGGTGGTAGATTAAAAACAAACAAATGAAATAATGACAAACCGTGATCAGTAGTGGGAAGGAAAGTGAGCCGGGCACTGAGAGCTAGACTGAGTGGAGGGTGGCGGGAGAAACCTACTTTACTTAGCTGGGAGATCTCCTGGAGAAGGCAACACTTAAACCAAGACCTGAAGGTTGAGAAGGAGCAGGGAAGGCTATTCCAGGAAGTGTGCACAGCATGTGCAAAGGCCCTCAGGCAGCGCAGAGCAGAGCGAGGGTTGGAGAGGGCCAGGTCCCTGAGCTCGGGTGCGTCCCGTCTGCCTTGCTCAGGCCATAACCTCCTCTGATGCCTACAAGCATGTTTGGCACAGAAGAGACACTCAGAGCGTATTGCTGCCTGCCCGCCAGAATGAATGAACAAGAGAGGCGCCAGATGAGCCTGGAGAGGCCAGCAGAGCCTCTAGCAGACGGTTAGGATTTGGTTTGAAGAACAGCAGGAAGTCATGGCAGCGTGTTGGGCCTAGCCTGCTCCTTCTTTCTGGTGAGGCGGGGGATCGACGTGGGGTGCCCCTACAAGGCGGAGGGGTGAGTGAGGCATGGGGAGGGGCCAGCACGTTAACATGGCGATGGTCCCCACTCCAGATGTGAATATTGTGTGCACGTCCCAGGAGTTTCAAGACAGAAAGCTGACAGGCCGGCCCATGAAGCTAACTTCCTGCTGACAAGCCAGCCCCTGCTGCTAGCAGAGCCAGGTTGGACCTTCGCAGTGATTCCCTAAGCTCCATGCAGCAGTTTCTGCCAAAGCAGGGCGGGAAACACCCAACCAAAAAAACCCTTCTTGCCACCTTCTAACTGGGTCATTCCCCTTCCCAGCTACATCTGAGAGATGAGGTGTCAAACGTAGCTTCTGCCTGGAGAGCCGGTTTTAAACAGCCTGGCCCCTGCTGTGGCCCCTCCTCCCCCCACCCGCCCGGCCTCTCCTAGCTCATCCCCTGCTGGCCTCCTTTTCCCCTACCTGGGCTGGGATGCACGTGGGAGCGGGGGTCTCGGGCTCCTGTCCCTGAGCATGTTCCTTTATTTGGCAGACGCTTGTTGGGCTGTAGACTCTGAGTCTGAATGCCGTGTGGCCATGTCCGAGCTGTGTGAGCTTGGGCAGGCCACCTTACCTGCTCCGAGTCTCATTAACCCTGTCTGTAAAACGAGTCTAATAATACATCCTTACACCTCTCAGCGTTATTATGAATAGACTTCAGTGAGACTAATCATGCAAAGCTCTTGGCACAGTGCCTGGCACATGGTAAGGATTCAGCTGATGCCACGATGATGTATCATGAGCTCCTACTATGTGCAGGGCAGGGCGAAGATGGGACTGGTTAGGCCTGGTCCTTGAGGGGATCACAGATGGCAGACGGCAGGGATAAAGAAGATGACGAAAGTAGACAGTCAGTGATGAGCGTTGTTAAAACAAGGGCCTGACACAGTGCGGTAGAGGGCCAAGGAGGGCTTCCCAGGAGGAGGTGGCCTTGGAGAAGGAGCAGGATTCGAACCGGGGAAGCTGCAGGAGAGGGAAGGGAGGGCAGTGCGGGTTGAGGGATCAGACTGGGGAGGCAGGGAGTGCGAGGTGTGTGCTAAGTGCACCTGCCAAGGGCTGGCACAGGTGGTCACAGGCACTGATGCTCTGAGCACCTCCTGCGTGCCGGGTGCAGGGCTATGCCTTATAAGCACCATTGCTTCAAGGCACAATCCTATTATTATCCTAATGTTATTAATACAATGGAAGAAACCCAGGCTCAGAGAGATGATCCAAGTTAGCCTGTCTGAGGCTGTACAGCTTCTAACAGAAATGCAGTCCCAGGTGTCAGACTCCCAAGCCCCAGCTCTTAACTGTCCCCAAGGAGGATCTCTGTATCTAGGCAAACTAGTGGGAGAATGGCTTCAATCCAGCCTTGGGGCCAGTTCTCAAGAGGGCTCTGAGTGCCACAGAAATGGAGCTGGATTTTATAGCAATGAAATGGCATAAAATGAAATGGTCAATTCCATGGCAGTGGGGAGCCATAGAATACTCTTGAGCTGGGGGATGTGCTTTGAGAAGGCAAATCTGACAATGGTTTAGAAGACAGCTGGGGCATCAGAGAGAGGCTGAAGGTGAGAGGCCAAGTTGGAGGCTGTTGGCATTGGCCAAAGGAGAGGACCTGGGATGTGGAGGGGAGAGAGGTGTTGTCCCCCTTCACGGGCCTCAGTTTCCCCATCTGCAAGCTGAAGGGGTTGGACCAAGATCTAAACCCTGCTGCAACAGTCTGGTCATCTGAGTGAACATCCCCCCAGCTCTCTGAGACCTCAGGCGCCCCAGCGGGCCATCAACCTGTGCGGCACTGTTTATTCACAGGGAATTGGAGGCTGAGCCTTCCAGAGAAGGATGATTTATAAGCCTCCTAATGAAAACGCTGATATTTATAGATGCAAAGAGAGAAGACAAAAAAGTAGAACCCCTTCTAGTCATTTCCCATCCTGGCTTCAGTCAAGTGATACTAATCGCTCGGAACCGACTAATATTTTATGGATTGAAGACTGATGGAAGCCCAGGAGCCTCTCCTTAGAATAAAGCTGGAGTCTTAGTACCAGCCTCAGCTACACCAGTTCCCCAAGTAAGTCAGGGGTGCTGTCCAAGTGGAGACACAGGGGCAGCCAGGCTGCCACCATTGAATGGAACTGCTTGGCTGGACAGCCACAGATCCCAACCCCAGGGATGGGACCTCAGAAACCCATGTGAGATCCGAGATCTCCCCCTCCCCTGTTCTCCCATAGATGTCTTTTGTCCCTCACACTTGCCTTGTTCATTCATTCAACAGAATGTCCTGAGCACCTCCTAAATGCCATGCACTGAGCTGGGTCACGAGGATGTATTGGTGGGTCAAACAGACACAGCTCTGGACCTCACGGGAATGGACAACATACAAACACACATTTAGGTAAGTGAGTAAACTGGAATTGGGGTTAGTGCTCTGAAGGGAACACAGCAAAAATGATCCATGATTATAGGGAGAGTCTACTCTGGGAGATCATGGAGGGCCTCTTGGAGGAGGTGACCATTAAGCTAAGACCTGAAGAGTGAGAAGGAGTCAGGCTTGCAAAGAACCAGGGCAAAGAGCATTCCTGGAAGAGGGAACAGCATATGAGCAAGACCTGAAGTAGGACTGGGCAGGTCTGAGGAAATAAAAGAAGGCTAGAGTGGGTGGAGCTTGGAAAATAGCCTGGGGCGAGGCACTCAGGGGCCAGATGCCGATGCTCTGCAGACCTCAGGAAGGAGTGCGGAGTTCATCCTAAGTATAATAGGGAACCACAGGAAAATTTTAACCCATCTATCTGCCATCTATCCCAGCTTAGCCTCCACTGTGTGAAGCTGGAACATTCCTTACAGTCTCTGGACCTCAGTTTCCCCATCTGTATGACATCTAACTGTCCTGTTTGGATATTCTGGAATGCTAGAGGCCAGAGCGAAGAAGGGGCTGGCCAAGAAGGGTGGGGGTTGAAGACCTGGTGGCCAGCTTCAGTGGGGCGGGGTGGTGGTGGCAGGCACTGTCCTTCCCGTGGCTGTCCCAGACAACCAGCCCTGGAAACCCCACACCTTCAATGCCCAGGAGAAACTGAGGCCAAAGAGGAGAGGGCCTTGGCCTCTCTCAGGGAGAGCCTGTGAGCTACCCCAATTCCACCCCCACTTCAGGAGCACTGGGGAGCATCAGATGGCTCCAGGAGACAGGCAACAGCTCTGGCCTCAAGAAAGCCATGGCTCCGTGACCTCAGCAGGGTAGAGCAGCTCTGTCACTGGAGCCTCAGGACCCCTGCACCTTCCTTGGCAGAGTCACCCATGTCCATCTGCCTGCAAACAACAGTTTACAAATGACACTTGAGACCAGAGGATGGGCTGGGTTTGGCAGCTCTTGTGCCCAGAGGTGAGGTGATTTGTCTGACATCGCACAGCCTGGAAGCTCCCCCAAGCTCCCACCAGTCCTCTGATCCCCACTGGCCTTTCCTTCCCCCTCGCACAGTGATGGCCTCTCTCCAAGTCCTCACCCATGGGGAACCTCCCCATCTATCTCCAAAGTCACCTGATCAGCAGGAAGCAGTAGGTGGAACGGAAGAGTAGGAAAGGCAGGCTTCCTTCTTCAGAGCCTGGCAGACCCAGAACCGCAGGACCCTGAGGGCCCACGCCCCCTCCCACCTCCTCTCATGTGATCTAATGCAGGATTCTTAACTCGGGATTTACAGATAAAGCTTGTGGGGGCCTCCAGAACCCCTGAAATTGCCTGCCCATGATGCAACATTTTTTTTCCCTAGGGAGAAGATTTGTACTTTCCACCAGATTTTTTTCAGAGTAATCCTTTTATAATTCCAACAAGGGTATAAACCACTACACAACCTCCCTTCCCTCCCATTTCCCAGGCAGTAAAACTGAGACCCAGAAAAGATGGCTGATCTAAGAGTTGTGGATTAGAGCACAGGCTTGGTGCTCCGTCTGCCTGGGTTCAAATCCCAGCCCCATCAGTTACCGGTTACATAGTCTTGGGCAGTATTTAACGTCTCCATGCCACAGTTTCTTCGTCTTAAAAAGGCGGTGACAATACTACCTCCTACAACGTTAGAAGAGCTAAGTGAGTTAATACATGCAAGATTTTAGGTCAGTGCCTGGTCCATTAGTAAGTATTCCCTAACGTTAGCTGCCATAATTTAATCAAGGCCACAGAAGCAAGTGGCAGAGCCTGGTCCCCTGTATCTCCCTGGAGGCAGATAGGAGGTTCTGTGTCCCTGGGACTTCCAAGAAGAGTGTGTGATTACAGCCAGAGCCTGTAGCTGCTGATCAAGCCCTCCCAGCATCCGCCCTGGAGGCAGGCTGGTTGTGGGGGGAGATGGGGGTGAAGAGAGGGAAGAGGTGGAGGAAGTCCCAGGCTTACTCCCAGCTGGGGGAAGGGGAGGAGGGACTGGACATCAAAGGGTGGGCAGGCCAGTTTCCCGCCCCCAAGGCCAGGTGGCCTTTGTCAGGACAGGCCAGACACAGTTGGGACAATGGGGGATCGTGTTCACTTTCCAGCCAACAGGAGTCACTATTGAGCCAAGACCCAGCCTGTTACATGACAAAGAGGGGACCCATAAAGGAGGTCAGGCTGCCCCTCATTAAGCTGAGTCTTTGTCCTGCCCCCTCCCCTGCCTTTGAAGAGTGGATCAGAGAGGCCTGCCTGGGGGCAGGAGGTTCACAGGCTCAGGAGCCAAACAGTAGCCACCTTCCCAACTGCTCTGGTCCCCCTCCCCCAGGGTCAAGAGTTCAGGGAGGGCCCTGTGAGGTAAGGTAGAGACCCCTTGCCCCAATCTAACTGAAAAGGTTTTTCAGCCCAAAGGAAATGACCCACCAGTCTCTTTACCGTAAGATGGGGAGACTCAGACCTGGAAAGGAGAGTGACCTGCCCATGTTTGAATGGGCAGCGGGTGGTCCTTTCTGGGGAGAGTTTGCTGCCTTTGCTTGGGGGTAGGTTAGAAGTGGAAGAAACGCACCAAGACCACCAGGGTCAGTGTTGCTACAAGTCTGGGGACCTGCGTTCCAGTTCCAGCCTTGCCGGGAAACCACAAGGCACATTTCCTCAGTTTGCAGGGGTCTCAGTTTCCCTATCTATACAGAAAGAGGGTTAGGTTGTGCTTCTTAGGGCTCCAGCAGGCCGATTCGGCAGGGGGAAGCTGAGAGAACAGCCCCCCAGGACGAGAGCGGTCAGGAGGGCCACACTGCCAGGAACCCGAGCAGGGCCAGAGAAGAGGTCAGACGGGGGTGGCCCAGGCCGCGCCAGAGCACCTGCGGTGGCAGGAGAACCGTCCAGAGGCGCGGGATGAAGGAGGGGTCCTTACCGCTGCCACCACCGCCTCCGGCCGCCACGCTGCGCCGCATCCACTCGTAGGGCGTCCGCCTCTGCGCTCCGGGCGAGGACGGTGAACCCGGGCCGCCGAGGGGCTGTGCCAGGAGGCCCGGGCCGGGCCCAGGGGGCGCGGGCACCGGGCTAAAGTCCGGAGGGGGCCCGAATGCCAGAGGAGCTGAGCTGGCGGCGGGGACCGCGGGGACCGCAGGCCCCGGGCCATAGGCGGCTGTCCAGTCGTCCTTGGGCGCAGGGAAGGGCGCGCCCCAGGCCGTAGGGGGCGCGGGGGTCGGATCCACGTGAGAGTAGCTGGCGAAGTCGGGGTACTGCGGGGGCCCGGGGGCCGGGGCCGAGGGGCCGTAGGCTTGCGGGCCCAGGCCGAGACTCGCGGGCCTGGCGGGGCCGGGGTACACGGGAGAATCCTTATCCAGCACATAGCCCACATACATGGTGGCTGCGGGGCCCCCCGCGCATGCTGGGCCCTGGAGCCGCCGCTGCCGGCCGCCCCGACGACGCGCAACTGCTCACCTGCACTCCGGGCCCTGCGCCGCCCGCCCCACCCAGGCCTTTTATAGCTCCCAGCCGCCCGCGGCCCCAGCCAGGCGGGTTTGCATTTCAAAGCGGGGGGAAGCCTCCCGGCCGCGAATCAAAGGGGGAAACCCGTCGGGGGCGGGGGGTTCAAAAGGAGACAAATTGCTGCCCCGAGCGGGAGGTGGACTGGCCAGGGCCTGAGAGCGCAGGGGCGCGTCCCGGGCCAGGGTCGAGGCGACGCCACGTGTGGGAATCGCTTGCGAGGAGAGCGGCCTTGCGCCCGAACACCTAGTCCTGCCCGTGGCCGCGCGAACCGTCCGGCCACCGGCTTTGCAGGCGGAGAAACGGGCTCGCAGGGGCAAAGGGACACCAGGCCAGCGTCACGCAGCCACACCGGGCCTGTGGCGCACTCTGCAGCGACCAACTTGTGGGGAGGGGGGCAACTCGACTTCAAACAGTGTTCCCGTCTGTAAGGTAGTGGGTCCTTAATCTTTTGAGGAGGAGGGGTCACGACCCCTCTATCATGAAAGCCGTGGATGTTTTCCCCTGAGGAAATGCACATATGCACATACAGGAGTCTGCGTGCAACTGGGGGCGGCACCTGAGCTGCTCTCTAGAGAAAGTACCCGAAGGCATGCCGGGGGAGGGGGGTCTTCTGGGGACATTACAGGAAATTGTTCCAAATTCTCTTGGCGACCCCCCCCCGTCCCCTTTTTTTATTGAGAAACATATACAAAAGTAGAGCTGTATAATGAGCTGCTGTAGCCCCATCACCCAGCTTCAACAATTATCAGGGTTTTGTCACATTTCATCGACTCCCTTCTTTTTCTAAAATATTTTAAAACAAATTCCAGACATCATGTCATTTTACCCCTACATACTTGAGCGTGCATCTCTAAAACACATGGACATTTTCTTACATAATATGCCATTAACACATCTAACAAATTAACTCAAATTCCTGGGTATTACCTAACACACAGTTTGCAGTCAAAGTACTCCGCTCGATTCAGCAATGTCTTTTTAGCAATGGGTTTGCATGAATCAGGATCCTAAAGCCCTGATCCTTTTATTATACCTGGGGCCCCCGTGGTATTTTAAATGCATCATGTGTGCCCCCCCATTAAGGACTGGCAAACATTTTACAGTGTTGGGAGGGGGATTGGGGGGTGCAGGGAGCACTGGAGGGGGCATCAGTGAACTGGGAGTGGGGGGCAGGCTGAGGGACTGGGGAAGGATTCATGAAGGACAGGGCTCTGGGTCAGGAAGCCTGGGGGAGACAGGGTCCCTCCCCACATGGGCTTCGCGCCAAGGAGCTGCGCGAAAACCTCCTGTGGGATTTGATCCTCTGGCATTTCCTAGGGGCCCCCTCAAAGTGCAGGGATGTGTAGCCCCCAGAAGGGGGGCAGAAGCAGGGTCTTATCTGTTCAACCTGTCTCTCTCTTGGGTCTCTATATTAGCCGGGGCTGGTCAGCACCATCTCAGGGCTAGGCAGATGTTTCAGGATCAAGACGTAATTTTCAGGGCCCAGTGCAAAATGAACATGCAAGGTCTCTTGTTCAAAAATGATTAAGAATTTCAGGATGCTGACAGCAGAGCATTCAATCAATCGTGGGACCCTTCTGAACACTGGGTGACCTGCCCATGAAGCTGGCCCTGGTCAGAATCTTGCTCTTCTGGGGTTCTGATGGATACTGAAACAGAGCTGGGGACTCAGGAAGCCCAGGGCTCCCCTTCCGGCTCAGAGGAACTCTTTCCATTGTACCGACAGAAGCATCGAGGCCCAGGAAGGACAGGGGGTTGTGCACGCTGTATGTAGCAAAATGAAGGCTATTGAGGGAGGGGGAAAGGGGATGCCTGGGGCGTTGCTGACAGGGATGAGCACTTGGCTACCTTGGAGGGGTGCTACGTGTGTCAGGTGCTTGGAGGAGCACCTGACACGGATGAGCACATGGCTGCCTCAGCACACAAGGCCCTGCTTTCCCAGGTCAGGAAGTGGACATGGAGTTGATGTTTTTCTCAGCAGTCATCTGGAGCTCTGGGCTCTACTCGGGACCCAACCTTCCAAGAGGCCGGTGAGAAATTGAGAAATACACAAAGAAGAAGAGGCCCAGGAAGACCGAACTCCATTCTCTGAGACTGGTACTGCTCAGACTGGCAAAGTCCTGGAGTGTGCACTGAGTTTGGGGAGGGGGACAGGACAGGCCTAGGACCTGAGAGAGAAAGCTGTAGGTGCAGACAAAGATTTCAGCCCATTCATACATAATAAAGTGCTTTCTAAAGGGCCATCCATCGTGAAATGGGCTGTTATGAGAGGGAGTGAGTTTGCCATCACAGGAGGTATGTAAGTGATTGCTGGAGGTTAGTCTCCAGTTATGGAAGCTGTGCAAAGGATGCCTACCCTGAAAGGAGGTTCGTGCTCTCTAGGTGCCCTCTAATTCCAAGAGTATGCTAAATCAGACCTAGATGGTGGGTTGGGAATAGGTATAAGAATTCATTTCTTTATATATTCATTCGTTTGACAAATATATATTCACACATCTCCTTTGCACTGAGACTGTGTTAGGTACAGGGTTAGGCCCTGCTCTCGGGGTGTTTATAGCTGGGGGTTGAGGGTGGAAAAGTGTGACTCAAATAACCACAAATAAAGGTAAAATGACATCTTGGCAAGGGCCAGGAATAAGGAGATTTGACCCAGAGGGAGGAGCAGGGAAGCCTTGCAGGAGGAAGTGACAGTGACATGTGAGTCAAGGCCCAGGGAGTGGGGAAGGGCACTGGGGGCCAAAGGTCAGTATGAACAGAGGCCCTGAGGCCCAGAGGACGTGTTCCCCTAGCGTTGAAAGACCAGTGTGGAGCGCAAGGGGCAGGAGGTGAGTCTGTGAGGGGCAGGGCAGGCCTGGTGACGGGTGTGGGACGTTATTACCTAGGGACTGGGTGGTGGAGGGCAGTGGCAGAAAGGCAGCTGAGGCTGGTGTGCAGAGCACGAGCCAGGGGAGAGGCCGGGAGCCCAAGAGCAGCAAGGAGCCGGGCAGGGATCCAGGAGAGATGGAGACGGTGGTCAGGACTCAGGTGGTGGCCGCGAGATGGGGGCCAAGGCAGCACGGGACTTTCTGAGCAGAGCCAGGACTGTTTTCCTGACCAGAGAGAAGGCAGAGCCAGGGAGCCGGGGACCCATCCCCACTGCTCTGTGGTCCCCTCAGTACCATGCCCTCCCAGGGTGGATGTAGCTCCCACTCCGCTGACACATCCTGGGGTGGGGTGGCCTCCACCGTTCCCGTGCGCCCCCCGATCCCGAGCTTCCTGACTCCTAGCTCACTGCCCTCTCACTGCGTCTCCCTGAGATTGCAGGGTTTGGCCCTTTCCTTTGTGCTGGAGTAATAATAATAATAACAATAACAGCACTGCTATTTATTGAGCATTTACTCAGTGCCAGGTGTCATGCCAAGCCCTTTGCACGTGTTATCTCAGTTCATCCTCACAACAGCACAAAATGAGGTACAGTTGATGGTTGTCCTCATTTTGCAGATGAAGAAGCTGGAGCTCTGAGAGGTGGTCACCTGCCTGAGGCCACGCACAAGTCAATGGCCTATCTGGAAGTTTTTCTTCCCTCTCCAGCTGAGCCCACCTGCTTCTGTGTGCCTCTCCGCCCCCCGACTTGTCAGCCGGGATTTTGCTTAAACAAATAGCTGGTTCCTCTTCCTCCTCTGGCTTCTTCATGCAAAAGAGCCTCTGCTCTCCCCTTGCCCTCACCCCTAGATGGACCCCCCCAGTCAGAGTCCTTAGCCAGCCCAGATGTGGCACCACCAGAGTCCCCCTGCTGAGGACACTGTAACCTTGTTTAAAAGTCCCAGGCCAGGAGTCTGAAATTGCAGGTCCTCTCCCACCTTGGCCTCTGACTCACCATGTGACCTTGAGCCTCTGGGCCTCAGTCTCCCCGTGTGCCCCCTGGGGGCTGGTTGCCTTAGACAGCAGTCCAGCCGGCTCTGTGCGTGGAGAGGCCCCTGTCTGCCCTGTCCTGTGAGCAGCCTCTTCCTCTCTGACAGCCCCTTATCGCTGGGAGTGGTGGTTTATTGGACCCCTCCTTCCTCTGGCTCCCGGGTAGGCCCCTCTTCCTTCTGGAAGCCCTCCTCCAGGCTGCTCTCACACACTGCGCCAGGGCCTCCTGGGGTGGGGCAGGAGCCAATGGCCTCATAAAGATCTTAGTGATAACTTGGTTTTTAAATCGGGTTTATGGCCCTGGAGGAGAAAAGATTCCGGACTCGGCTTTCTGTTGGCAATAGTTTGCTCAAGAGAAGCTGGGCACCTCGGTGGGCACCGGGGTCAAGTGTTAGGCCCACTGTGCCCCCACCACTAGCTTGAAGCTCTCTCTAGACTGTAGTCCAAGGGCTTTGGACTGGGGGCCAGTCCTAGCCAAGCCTAACGTCACTCTGTGATCTCGGGCAAGTTAACTGCCTTCCCTGAGTCCCTGCTTCCACCTCGGAAGAGAGGATGGTAATTCCTGCCCTCCCCACCTCCAGACAGGAGGCAGGCGAGGCTCACAAGTGGGTGCGGGGGCTCCTGTGAGGCATCGGTGCCTTCCAGATCCCTCTCCTCCCAAAACCTTTCTTCTTCTCCTGCCCCCGCCAGAGGCTGGGGCGCCACCTGCTGGCACTCCAGGGTACTACTGGAGGAAAAGCCTGGATGCCACTGATGTCCTGGGGAAAGACAGCCGTGTTGGATAGCAGTCCCCCTGTACACACACACTTGGGGAGCAGGGAAGATGCTAGAACCAGAGGCCCAGGGCACAAAATTCCCTTATCAGAGGAGCACTGTGTCTGACCCATTGTGCAGAGGAGTTACAGAGGCCAGGGAAGGAAAAAGGGTCACCCCATGAGTCAATGGTCAAGCACAGACTGGGACCCAGAAGTCCAAACTCCCCGTTGGGATGCATTCCTGTAGCCTTTCAGGTGGGAAAAGAGTTGGGGGCAGCGGGGCGGGGGATGTGTGCAGCATTCAGTCCACGATCGACAGCGGCAGCCTCCACACTGGCCGCCTACCCCGCCTCCTGCCCCATAGTCCCGCCTCCACAGGGCACCGCTGTGGCCTGGCCTCATCAGTCCCCTGTTCAAAACCCTGCAGTGGACCCTGCTGACCCTCAGGATAAAAGGCAGACTCATTCTCAGGCCCATCAGGCCCCGATGCCTAGCACCCGGCTGCCTCTCCAACCTCATGCCACACCCTGCCCCCTCTGGGCCGCAAGTGTTCTCTCTGTTCGAACACCAAGCTCTTTCTGGCCTCTGAGCTTTTGCATATGCTGTTCCTTCTGTCTCCAGCACTATTCCCACTCCTGCATGTGTGTGACCTCACAACCTCAGGTCTCAGCTGAAATGTTTCTTCCCCGGAGAAGCCTTACTCTACCTGAGCAAGAGCCCCCACCTACCAGCCCATTATTCTCTATGTCTTTTTCATCACAGTTATAACATTGGATGTTGTTGGCTGGGCGCGGTGGCTCACGCCTATAATCCTAGCACTCTGGAAGGCTGAGGAGGGAGGCTCGCTTGAGCTCAGGAGTTCGAGACCACCCTGAGCAAGAGCAAGACCCCATCTCTACTAAAAATAAAAAAAAATTAGGCTTCTTGGTGCATGCCCGTAGTCGCAGCTACTTGGGAGGCTGAGGCAAGAGGATCGCTTGAGCCCAGGAGTTTGAGGTTGCAGTGAGCTACGATGACGCCATTGCACTCTACCCGAGGCAACAAAATGAAATTCTGTTTCGAAAAAAATATATTAATGTTGTTAATATTAATTTGCAGTTTCCTTTGCGTTGGCTTGTGAAGCCTATGAGGGCAGGAGGACAGCGCACACTGCACGTGCTTAATTGACTTCTGTCGCATGGATGGATGGTTGGAGGAACAGGGCAGCCTGGGTGTTAGAGTCCCGGTGTCCCCATCCCAGACCTGCTGTGTACCCTCAATCAGATTCTGACCCTCTCTGGACCTTAAGAGCCAGCGTGTCTGGTGAGAGCGAGATATGTGGCTTCCAAGGGCCCTGCTCCAGTGGTGACGTTGAGCCATCTGTGTGTACCAGAAGGACATGCCCCCGTTCCCCGTGGTCCTAGGCACTTGCTGGGAAGAGGCCGAATGGGCAGTAGTGTCTTGAAGTCCTCATCTCCTGGATCCTGGCAGACCTTGTGGCTACAGTCTGGCCCAATAGGAGGAGTCCTGGGATCTAGGGAGGGACTGATCCAAAGACCCCTGCCGTCCCCCTGCCCACTCAGATAGCCACTGTGCAGCCACGAGCAAAAGGACCTACCCGCTCTGCTCAGGGTGTGAGTGGGTGGAAGGACATTGAGCTGGGGGTCAGGAGTCCTGTATTTCAGGACCACCATGCCACCCCCGCCCCTGGCCAAACCTCAGGCAAGTCCCCTCCACTATCTGGGCCTCAGTTGCCATGCCTGTACAATGGACACACCCTTTAGGCCCTTCTGGCCCTGACATCCAAGATGACTTTGTTGATGCCTGGGACATGTGTGCTGCTTCCTCATCAGGCCCCGCCACCGCCCGCCTGGGGAGCACGGGGCGGGGGGTGGGGGTGGGGGGCAGTGCCGGAGCGTGGGAGAGCCAGATGTGGCGGCTGCCGGCCCTGCCTGAGTGAGTGCTGAGCAGGCCCACTGGGAATTCTCCCACTCAGGCTCCCTTTCCGGCCTCCTGCCCCCACTGCCCTGAGAGCTGCCGCTTCCGGTTCTGACAAGTGTGGGTGGGGGTCTTCGCAGGGGGGTCGTTCTGCCTGGTTCCCTGCTTCAGAGAAGAGCATGGGCCTAAGAGTCTAGACGAAAGCCTTGGTTCCAGTCCCAGTCTGTGGCTGACACGTCACATGGCCTCGCTCAAGTCGTTTTCCATCACTGGCCTCAGTCACCTCAGCTGTGAGATGGGCAGTTTGGAGGAGCTTCCCTTCAGCCCTGATGGTGGGGGCGTGGGGGGCTTCTGTGACCACAGCTCCCAGTGACGCCTGAGGATCCGGCACCTCTTTTGGCACTTTCTGGTCCTGCTCCAGGGCTTGCACAAAATGCCTGTTGCATGGCTTATTCGGGCCTCTCCACAGCCCTGAGATGCAGGCACCTGTGTGGCCATTTAACAGTTGGCAGTACGAACGCTCAGAGAGCTCAAGCAACGTAACCGTGCAGGGTCACAGGGCTAGGAAGTGGCCGAGCTGGGCTGGAAGTGCCAATATCAGAGTGCATACACTTAACCCTGAGCGTGTCGCCATGCTGTGGGGAGGGGCAGTGCTGAACCCCAAGACCCAGAGCCCCTCACTCACCCTGCACCCCATCCCAGTCCTCCTCAGGCCGGGCTCCCCACACTCCATGCTCTGCCCACCCACTCCCAGAGCAGCCTTTCTCAAGGCAGGACTGTCCGAGGCCAGGCTGGGCTCCCGGTGTCTGGGCAGGTGGGAGAATGCTCGTGGCTTGTCCTGTTCACAGAGGGGCCGGGGGCCAAGCTGACCACCCCAGTGTGATGGCGCTGCACCACCAGCATGCTCTGAGCATTGTCCATCCCTTCACAGTGCACAAGGGGAAACTGAGGCCCAGAGAAGGGAGGTCTCGGCCCAGAGGCACACAGAGAATGAATGGTGCTCGAATGAGGGAAACTGACTATTCCAGTAATAACACTTCCCAGCACTGTACTAAGCCCTTGAGTACATTAAAAATCTCAACAGTCTTATGAATCAGTCTTTGAATTATCTCCATTTTCCACAGGTGGAAACTGAGGCACAGGAGTTTAAGTGACTTGCCCAAGGTCACACAGCTTGACACTGGAGACACTGAGATTTGAACCCAGCTCTTTATCTGGCTCCAGAACCTGCCCTCTCAATCGTGACACTTCTGCCTCAGCGGTCTTGCCCTTGGCAAGTGCCCCGCAGTGCTCGCGAAGCTCGGCGTCTCCCACCCACATCTCAGTTGAGACGAGGAGTAACAGTCCTGATGCCCACCAAGGGTTAATGGTGGTAGGGGCTAAGTGATTCCAGATGGGCCAGCGGACGGCTGGGCTGGCCGGAAACCAGAGGCCGCCAGCTTCCCTGGGGAGCCACCACCAACTGCCCCCTCCCCTCTGTGCTGCATCTCTGGCCCCCAGCTGTACCCCTGCCCTGGGGCCCGCCAGCCTCCTCTCCCTAGCCGGAGTCCAGCTCTAGGGGAAATGCAGACAGAGCATCCCAAGGGCTTTCCAGCACGGTGAGTCCACCCCCATATGTACAGATGGGGAAACTGAGGCTCAGGCTGGACAAGAGACCTATCCAAGGTCTCCCAATAAGTTGGTGGCTAGGTCTCCTGACTCCCAGACTACCTTCTTTGGGGATTAGGGGTTGAAATACCTCTTTGCTTCAGCTGAGCTGTCCTGGTTGCACACATTGGGCCAAGGCTTCTGGGGTGCATGGCCAAGGCAGATGCTAGGAGGGGAGTTGTCAGTTTCTGATGGAGTCTTTGGGCACAAGAAATCCCAAAGATTTGGGCCTGACCCTGTGCTCTACGGGATCTCCCCAAGTTCCCCTGTGAGCCTGCCACCAAGCCCTGGCCAGTCTCCCTCTCTTGAGTTGCCTTGGTTTTTTGGGGATTTTTTTTTTTTGCTGTTGTTGTCGAGACAGAGTCTCACACTGTTACCAGGGCTAGAGTGCAGTGGCGTCTTTGTAGCTCACTGCAACCTCCAATTCCTGGGCTCTAAGTGATCCTTCTGCCCCAGTCTCCTGGGTAGCTGGGACTACAGGCACATGCCACAATGCCCAGCTGACTTTTTTTTTCTTTTTGGTAGAAACGGGGTCTCATTCTTGCTCGAGATAGTCTAGAACTCCTGAGCTCAAGCGATCCTCCCACCTCAGCCTCCCAGAGTGCTAGGATTACAGGCGTGAGCCATGGTGCCTGGCCCAGTCTAGTATCCCTTACTTAAGGGACCCTCAGGAGCCTCAACCCGTATTCTGGAGCCAGTCTGAGAACACGTCTCCTTCCATGCAGCCCAGCCCAGATGCTCTGCTGGGCAGTCTCCACTGGGACAAGACCAAGAAATGATTGCAAGGTAGAAGACCGTGGTTGGCATGAAATCTCAGCTCGACCAAGTCCCCTGCTCTGTGAATAGGGGCCCGGGTGGGGCCGGGGAGGAAAAGGCTTAGGCAGAGCTGCAGAGGGCAGAGTGGCAGGAGGGCAGAGCCAGGCTCTAGCTATGTTACCTGGGACAACCTTCTTCCCCCTCCGGGACTCAGTTTCCCATGTGTCCAATAGTGAGAGTGGGGGTGGCTCAGCTCAGCTCTCTAAGCCCTTTTAGAACAATGTCCCATGTCAACCGAGGGCTGGAGTCTGCCACTGGAGACCTCTTCTGCCCTGAGGAGGTGAGGATGGAACAAGAGACCCAGCGGAGGACCTGGAGGAGGCCCGGCAGACCCTGGTGGGGAAGGAGGGAGGGAGGATGGAAATGAAACACAGCAGGTCATTGCAAATACCTTGTTGACTGACTGAATGAGCAAGCCATAGGGGTAGCCCAGGAAGCAGGCCAGGCGGGAGGGCCAGTGTACACCGCAATGTGGGTGTTGGGGTGAGGGTCAGATGACCTGTGTCCCTTCTATCATGTGACTCACAAGAGCTGGTTCTACTCTGGCTCTGCCATTGCTGTGTGAGCTTGGGAAGCTCCATTTTTTTCTCCTGGGCCTCAGTTTACTCATCTGTATAACAGGGCAAATAATCCTTTCCTGGTACCCCAGGACTTTTGAGATGCTAAAAGGAATGTGTCTGGAAATCTGAAGAAGTGTGCTGGGTAACTTTTGGCAAATTGCTTTCCCTCTGTGCCAATTCACCCCTGGGCCTTGGTTTTTCCTTCTGAAACATGACTGATCATCTTGGAGGATCTTTCCATCTCTTCCCAGTCACCTCTTCTCAGAAGTGCTCTCCGATTCTCTCAAGCCTTAGTTAGGTGTCCCTCTACATGCACTCTCAGCCCCCTGCCCTCCCAGCAGGCACCTGCCTGTCCAACGAAGGTCTCTCCCACTAGCCTGGGTGCCCCTGAGGTCAGAGACTGTGTCTTACTCCCTGCTGTGTCCCTGGCACCCAGTACAGTGTCCGGCACATAGTAAGTGCTCAGTATGTTTGTTTGATGAATGAATGTTGACTGAATCAGCCACGTAGATTACCAGAGCCTCCTTTACAGATGGGGAAACTGAGGCACTGGGCAAGGACTCCCTCTCCCAGGTGTCATGGCAAGGGGGAGCCACCACCAGAGACGGGCGTCAGGCAAGTGGGGCCAGGCCACTCTTTAATAAAAGTGACTCAGCGGCTGGCGGCTGGCGTGGGCCGTGGAATTTCTAAACATCCCTTCACATCCTGAGCGAACGGGCGACGGGAGGGAGCAAGCAGAGGGAAAAGAAGAAGAAAAACAAGAAACTTAAGGGAAAAGAAAGAGAGAAGGGAAAAAAACCTGAAATTGAAAACAGACGCACGCGTCCACCCTCCCTGCCCCCCGCCCCCCTTCTCCGAGCCGGGCCAATCAGAAGCCGCCCTACAGCCTTTCCCCCAAGAGGGGGGGCAGGGAAGCTCACAGTGGTGTGAGCACCGGGGCTGCCAGCAGCCCCAAGTCCCCGTCTGCCCGAGCTGGGACCCAGGATCGCTGTGTGAGCATCTTGGAGCCAGAGAGCAGATCAACAGAGGAGAGGAGAGGAGAGAGCAGCCCCTCAACCCAGTCGCCCGGCAGCAGCCTCTGCTCTGCTCCACACAGACACAGACGGCCAGACCCAGGGCAGCCCCTCTGGCGGCCCTGCTCCTCCTGAGGATGCTTTGGGAGTGAGGCGAAGCTGGGCTGCTCCTCCTCAGCCCTGCAGCACCCCCTTCCCTCCGTCCCTTCTTCGAGTCTTGAGTCTCGGGGAGCCTGCAGCGGTCCTGCCTGCCCGTCTACCCAGCTGTTGCCCATTTCAAGTCCCGCAAAGTCTTTCTGATAACGGGAAGAGGACAGTAAGGAGGACTTCCTGGAGGGGGTGACAGAAGCTATCGGCAGCAAGGTAAGCGCTGGGAGACCTGGGAACCCCAGTCCGTGCCCTGTCCCCTTGCCCCAGCCCACACCTCTTCGTGTAGGTAAAAAAAAAAAAAAAAAAGGAAAATATTTTTAATAAAACCAGATGGGAGAAGGCTGGGAGGCTGTGGGGGATGTCGAGGCTGGAGGACAGTTCTCTTCTTTCCCCTGCTCTGGGGTGGGGACCTCTACTTCCTCACCGCTGCTGCCCCCTGCCCTCAGCAAACATCCCCCAAGGTTTCTGGGTGCCGAGTGGGGCCTCCAAAGCACAGCAGTCTGTGGGGGTGGGGAGCTGGGAGGCACAGGAGAGGGGAATTGGGAGAAGGCAAGCAGGGTACACGGGAAAGGGACCTGTTAGGTCACTGGGCACCTCAGGACCACGGCCCCTGTCCCTTGGCCCAAGCCTTGCTTCTAAGAATCATTCAGTTTTAGGCCAGGCAGCCTCTAGGCAACCTCTGGGGATTTAAATGGATTTGCAAATTTTCCAGATTCCTAAGATGTCCTTCCAAGCCCCCAGCAGCTAAGAAAGTTCTAGGGAGAGGAGGGCTGTGGCAACCCCACCTAGCGGTCATGCTGCTGGGGCCATGGGTTTGGGGCCCCGCTGCCCAATTTGGGGGCTCCCCTGTGAAGAGGGGTTTGGCCTCTGGGCCGTTCCCTTTGGTCCCAGGCGGCTGCTCGGCCCTCCTCGTCGTCTCCCTCCTTCTGGCCTCCACCCCTTCTCCATGCCATCCTGAAACAGAAATCTGCTCCTGCCGTCCCCCGCCCAGATCCCGCTGTGGCTCGCAGGGCCTGCAGGCATCCCCGACCCCTAACAGCGGCCGCCGCTCCCTGGCACCGCAGCCAGGCCTGTGCTGAGTGCTTGATGGGAACGAGCTGGCGTGATGCTCAGCCGCAAGCCCAGGAGCGACTGCTTCTACCTCCGCTTTCTCATGAGGAAACTGAGGCTCGCAGCAGCCGCATAACCGTGGCCACGCAGCTAGTAAGCGGCAGAGCTCGGAGGGGTTGTAAGCTTTCCCTGCCCATTCCTCCCAACTCGAGCCCTTTGTTCCCGCCACTCGGATCCCAGAATTCCCAGAAGGAATGTGCACCATCCCGCCTGTGGGATCTGCCCTCCGTCTGCCCCTGCCTGGAATGCCCTTCCTCATCACTTTTCTTTCGAGGATCCTCGTCCCCACCTCTTCCAGGCAGTCTTCCAGGTGCTTGCCATGCACTTCCTGCTGGAACCTTGCTGCTTGGCCCTCTCCTGCTTGCGTTCTGTTTGCACATCAGAAATTGTTCTGTCCCCGGTGCCCAGCCCTGGGGCGGGCAGTGAGGCCAGGAAAGTATGCTGGTGAGAGGGAGGAGGGACTCACCGGGCCCAGAACCCAGGCTTCCTACCTTCCTTCAGGTGCCCTTCCAGAACATCGCGTGGCTCCTCCAGACTTCGTTTTTCTGTTGTAAGCAGGGAGAAGTGTCTCTGTTTGCCTCTGTGACTCCCAGAGTACACAGAGGCCTCCAGTGAGATGTTCTGAAGTCGTGCGGTCCCGCCCCGTCTCCAAGCAGGAGGCCCTGAATCCACAGCACTCGGGACATACATACCGTCATGGTGGTCCCCACCACTGAACACCCACCCCATGCAAGCACGGTGCCCGGTACCTCACATGCCTCGTCATCCCCACGGCAGGTCTTTGAAATCGCTGTTATTACATAGGTGTGGTTACCCCCATTTTGCAGATGATTAAATCAAGCTTCGAAGAGGCTAAGTGGCTTTCCCAGGGTCACACAGTTAGTAGAGTCGGTATTTAGACAAAATCTGCCTGAATCCAAAGACTTAACTCCCGTGCCCCCCAGGGAGCAGCTGGTCAGAGGGGACAGCCTCCATCCTCCCGCAGAGCCCACGCCTGGCTTCAGCATCTTCCCCAGCAGGAAGTGCAGCCTTGGGGCTGACTGCTCCAAGGTCCACCCGGGCCCTGGCTTGGTCCCGAGAGAGGAAGGAGACCATTCAGCCGGCACCCCCTCGCAGACAGTAGTTATCAGGCAGCCCTTCCTCCTCTGTGGGAAGAAGAGCTGGGACTTGTAATTGCCCCCAGATGTGGAGCGGGCAGCTCAAAGCACTGTGAATTCGGAATCAGGAGACCTGGTGCTTGCCCTGGCTCGGTTCAAATCCACTGTGTGACCAACCTCGGACCCTCATGTCCTTTCTCTGGGCTGCTTCCACACCTGGGAGGCCATGGGCACTGTAGACAAATGGCACCAGGCTTGGGCATCAGATGACCGTGGATTAATCCTGATTCTACTCTGGCTGATTGTGTGACCCTGGGCCAGCGCCTTGCTTTTCTGGGCCCCAGTCTCCTCCTCTGTGATCAGCAGGGCAGTATGTGGGCTCCAAGAGGCGACAGCGTAGGCAAGGTGCTTAGCTCGGCTCCTGCACTTCACAGGTGGACCAAGGCCACTGGCTGAGAGAGGGCCAGGGCTGCACAGGACCACTTGGCTATGAAATTGGTCTGCAGTCTGCAAAGGGCTGTGCCCATGGAAGGGACCTGGACACCAAGTATGTTCTAAAGGCCTGTGTCCATCCTCCAGGCACAAGCCACCGTCTGGCTCTGAGACCAGCTGCCTCCCAGGCTAAAGGAGGATGCGCTGGGTGTTTTGCTTGGGACAGGCTGCGGAGATGTGGTGTCTCTAGTCAGTGGGCTAGTGGGTCCCTGGAATGGGACTCTTCACAGTCCTCCCTTGCAACCCGGGGAGAGAGGAGAGAAGGAAAGGGGTGTTGGGTGCCTCCCAGGGTCAGAGCTCACAGCACCTCAGCTAGGAAGCAACATGGGCAGGATGACATGGCAGGAGCCAGCCCTTCCGAGCAGTTTCTGGGTGCACTCAGTTGTGTTTACATCTGTTCCTCCAAGTTCGCTGCTGTATTCCTCAGTGCTTAACACAGGCCTGGCATTCAGTAAGCTCTTCGTAAATATTTGCTGGACTAATTTAATCATCACGGCAACCACGAGGAGTAGATAGAAACTCTCCCCATTTTACAGATGAAGACAGTTAAGTCCCTCTCTGGGACTTAACCCAGAGAGGTTAAGTCCGTTGCCCGGAGTCCCACAGCTAGGAAGTGGTGGAGCTGGGACTTGCTCCCGCGTGTTTCTGACTCCAGAGTCCCGTGATGAGTGGCTGGAGGGGCCCGGGACACCCTGGGGTTCCAGAGTAAACTTGGAGAAAGAGCCTCAGCTATGGGGCTGCGTTCCAGAAGCGGTCATCAGACTCTCGAACCCTGTGTGACTGTGGGCAAGTCAGGCCCTCTCGGGGCCTCAGTTTTCCCATCAGTCAAACAAGGAGGTTGACCCAGATGATCGCCAAACTTTCTTCCAGCCCTAAAACAATTTCAGGATTCCAAGCCACGCCAGCCCAGATTGGCAGCCGCACAAGCCTTGCTGTGTACTCAGGGATCATGCATATTTAACTTCACAATGAAAGGGTTTTTTTCTTACCCTTTCTCTACACATTACAGAAAGAGGGCAGGATCGATGACCACTAATGGAAAACTTTAACCTGCAATAAGGAGGAGGAACTTTCTAGCAATTAGAGCAGCCCCTTAATGCGTTTAGTTTCTCAGGGCCCCACATGCCCATTTTCCTGGAACAGTGACCAAGGAAGGTCGGGAGGTGGCCTGTTAGGGGCTGTATGTGGATACTGTGACCTTTCAGGTCCTTTCCAATGCTGGGTTCTCGAGCCCCTTATGCTCTGATTTCAAGAGGAAGCGAGGCTTTCTTTGGCCCAGACGAATGATGGGGTCCAGCGGTGAGGGGAGGAGTGGACACAGACGCCCACCTCTGGTGGGAGTGGGCGTGGAATTCACACACTTGCTGCTTCCAGTGTAGAAGCCCACCTTGCATCCCTCCCAAGCCTTCAGGTCCAGGGCCTCAGGAAAAAGAGCTTCCTGAACCCCTGAGTCCTGGCCCCAGAGTCCCCTCCCAGATGCTTTCTGGAGCACCCCGCCCCAGCCTGGTGCAGGGGGTTGGAAATCAAAGCACATTGCTTTAACTGCATCAATATCCTTTCCTCTCCCTTCAGATCAGGGCGATTTGATGTCTCAGGTGCCTGAAACCTTTCATCTGCTAGGGGTGCCAGCTTCTCCGCCCTGTGATGGAGAGGGCTGTCCCTTGGGAAGGTTAGTGGGTCAGAAAGTTCCTGAATGTTAGAGATGAAAAGGACTTTTTGCGTCACTTGGTTGGACTTGCTTATTGTATAGGTGGGAAACCAAGGTCCAGAGAGGGGAAGGGATGCACCTAAGGTCGTAAAGATCGGTGATGGCACTGAGTCCGGAACCTGGGCTGTCCTCTGTTCCACCATGGGTGCTACACCTTTGCCATCTCTCTAAAGGCCTGGAGAGGTCCAGCTCCACCTCTGTGGTCCAGGGCTCAGCCTCCAGTCTCTCTGGGGTGAGGCCATCCTGACAAGGGATGGGACCCCCCTGGGTAGTTTTCTGGACCACGGAGCTCTTGGTCACATCACTTCTCCATTCTGGCCACAGTTTTCCCTTCTGTAAAGTGGGAAGAGGCCTAGGGAGAAGCTTGGTGACCCCAGAGGTCCAACTGGCTCTGCCCTTAGCCCCTGAGAGTCCCTGCAAGGCTTCTCGTGGCTGTTTTACCACATCCTTATTGCTGCTCTGGTTACTGGAAAATAAAACCCAAGGGGCAGTGACCCCACCAGCTTCTCCATTCCCGAGGCTGAGCCTAAGTGAGTATGGGGCAGGGTGTTTCCAGTTAGCCCTAGAGGGGCAGAGCTCAGCTTTGTAAACATGCCACAGAAGCCCTGGCCCCTCCCAATCCAGAGCACTGAAGGTGAAGACTTGGGTTTGACCCAGTGGACTGTGGGCTACTGCCATCTCACCTGTCCCTGTGTCCTAATCAGTTCCTAACCTGTGGCCTATCTGCTGAATAGATAGTGAAATAGTGAATGGACAAATAAATGCAGGCAGGGATGGATAAATGGGTTGGTGGACAGATGGATGGATGGACGAATGGATGGACAGATGGAGACAGACACGTGGCCTCCTCTCTAGGATCGGGAACAGGGATGACTTCTTGAGCATTCAACCTCGTGAGGTCCCCATGCTTAGAAGGGCTTGTGCTTGGTTGAATGCTCTGCAGTCACCATCTTGAAATTCTTAATTTTTTAACAAGGAGCCCTGTGTTTTCATTTTGTACTTGCCTGGCAAATTATGTAGCGGGTCCTGCCAGTGAGTTCGGGCTGGGTTTGGGATGGCTTTCATCCCCAAAACTGGCCTCGCTGCTTCCAATGTCCCCATCCTAATCCACGGCCCCCCATAAAGTGCCAACCTGCTCGTGTCACCCTCCTGTGCGGAGGCCCCACACGCCACAGTGCTTGGAGTCGCAGCAGCTAGTCACCCACCATCACTGTCAACGCCCTGAAAAGTTGGCCTCCTGGTGCCTCCGGGGCAAAGCCCAAATCCTTGCCCAGCACCCCAAGCCTTTCCCAAAGTGACCTCTGCTTCTTTCTCTGCCTATCCCCTAGCTCTTTGCTGAAAAGCCCCAGTTTCTAGCCAAACAGATCTGTCTCTCCCTACCATTTCTCCCAGATGCCTTGCCATCTCCCAAGGAGCCCCGCGGAATACCCTTCCCTGGCATCCACCATCAAAGAACCCAACTAACTCTGGAGGCCTAGTGCAGGGCCACCTCCCTCAGGAAGCCCTCCCCACTGGGATAACCATAATATTACCATGTACCAAGCTCCTGTGATGTGCCAAGTTGCTTTGCATCGTTGGCAGTGGAAAAGGAGGTCTCTCATGCCATTTTCCTTGAAATCGAGACTCAGAGAAATTAAGCTCAGAGGAGTCACACAGTTATGAGGTAGTAAAACTGGAACTTGGACCCAGGAGTGAGTGGCTTCAAGCTGGAGCTGCTGCTCCTGGCCTGGCAAGGCTCCCGTGCCATTTCCCTTCCCTGGGTGGCATCGGGCACAGCCTGCTGGCTTCAGAGTCCCGTATGTCTGTCCTGCCCCCACCAGCCCATCCGCATCACCTCCCTGGAAGGAAAGGGTCACCACCGCCTGCCCGTGCCACTTCCGCAGGCTGGTGAACCCTGTGTTATTAGGGGGCAGCTGAGGCCCAGGTCTGAGGGCCAGAAGAGCTGGCCTTATACAGCCAGTTGATTTCTCATGCTATGTAAGCATCTATTGAGCGCCTACTTTAGGCCTAATCCCGTATTAGGAATTGGGAGAAATCCCAAAATTTGTTAGGTGGGCTTCCTAATTTGTGGGCAGTTAAATTAGGGGACTAAGACAGAGGTACGGGAAAGAACTGGTTGACAGACAGGGGACTGGAAGTCATTAGACTTGAGTCTGGTCTTGGTTGGCCACCAAATCCCTGAGTCCTCCAGGACGAGGCCCTCCTTTACTAGAAAGGGCTGCTGCTGCCGACAGTCCCAATAATAATAGCAGCTACCCCTTCCTGAGGAACTTTCTGGGACGAGGCTTTCCTGCACCATTTCATTTATCACAGGCGTCCCTCTGCTGACAGCTGAATCTAGCAGAGTCTTGGCTATGTGCTCGAGACTGAGTGAGTGAGTGACTTATTCTCCCATGAGTGAATGAATAATAATAACGTGTCCACTAACTCTGCAGAGGGCTGCGTGCCGGGCCCTGACCTAAGCATTTTGCTGGTATTAACTCCTTCGTTAGCCGTGGCAGCTCAGTGACCAGCAAGCCCCAAGCTACAGATGAGGGGACTGAGGCACAGAGAGCCTCAGTGAATGACCAGAGACAGGGCTGGGAGAACAGCTGCTGAGAACGCCAGAGGGTCAGTGGAACATGGGAGTTTTCTCCCCTCCTGCTCCGCTGCCCAGGAGGGCTCTGAGGGGAATCTCAATGTTCCCTAATTGGCACCAATTAATGGCGGGTTTACTCGTTAGCTAGCTACCCCTGCGCGATTCGCGGGCTCCGGGCTGGTGGGGGCGGCTGTGTGCTGGTGGGTCAGCACAAACGGGCCCCGCGGCCTGCCTGTCCCCTGCCCACTTGGCTCTGAGAACCCATTCTGTTTGCGGCCCCCACCCCGACCCAGGGCTGATCCAGGCTGGCAGCAGCCCGGGGAACAGAAGGTTTGCTTGTCTGCGCCTGCCACACCCCCTCCCCAGCCCCAGCCTGGGACCCCTCTCAGGGGCTCCTTTGGCTGCCAGGGCCTGGTGCTCTCTGTTACCATGGCACCGGCCGGAGACGAGGCTCTGGGGGTGGGGACAGGGAGGGAAGCCGAGGGATGGCGGAGGCCTGCAACTCTGCAGCTGTGGAGGCCCTGGCCCTCTGTGAACGGTGACAGAGGTGCTGGGGCCCCAGCAGGGGCAGGTGGGGACCCTGAGCACAGCAGGCCTGTGGCAGAGCTGGCCACACACCTAGTCTGACCGCTGGGATGCCCATCTCAGAGGCCCTTGGGATGGGCCTCAAGGCGGCCCAGGGACCCTGCTCCACCTCTGCGCTGACACTCAGCCTCTGTAGTGACGTTGCAGAAACCTCCTGAGTTCTATCTCTAGCGTGACTCTCAAATTACTGGGGGACCTGGGGCAGACCCCTGCACACACCGCCCCTCAATGAGGGCAGGGGCAGGATCCGACCCCTGAGGACCCTCTCATTCCTGGGAGCGTGGATTCTGTATGGACCCAGTAGGGTGAGCCCCACGTGGGGGTGTTACTCTGTGGACAGAGCCGTTTCTGGGCAGGACACAGGCAGTCTGGCGTGGCGGTCAAGAATACAGGCTTGGAATCAGACTGGCCTGAGTTTGCGTTCCAGCTCCTTTGCTTATTGCTTATTGTGTGACCTTGGGCAAATTAGCAAACCTCCCTGAGACTCAGTTTCCTCGTCTGTGAAATGGGGATAATGAGTACCCCCTTCACAAGGCTGTTGTGAGGATGAGACGGAATTCCCAGATCATCTCATTTAGCAGAGTGCTTGGCTCCAAATGAGTAGGAGCTTTTGTTTGTTTTCAGACTGGGGGGCGTCAGAACAATGAACGAGAAGAAAGATGTGCTGGGTCGGGGGTGGGGAGGCTGGTGGGCAGAAGCAGGAGCAGCAGGTGGAGGACATGATGAGAGAGAGCGTGCTCACGTAATTAAAGTCTCTAGTAGCCGCACGTCTGAGGATTCTGAGCTGGCCAAGAATGGAATGGGCCACGGTGAGGGGGTGAGACCCCTGTCATGGGAGGCGTGCAATTGCAGAGAAGGTCGGGGGGTGCGAATAGAGAGTATGTATGGCCCCTCCCACTCCTAAGATTGTACGGCTCTGTGAAAAACGGTGTGACTGTCTCCCCGACAAACTGTTCGCTTCAGCTTCGAGCAGCTCAAAAGAGAGCACAAAAGAAGAAAGAAGTCGGGAAAAGAGGGTGAGAGAGTGAGGCTGGCGGCTCATTCTGTGCCAGGTACTGGACTGTGCTCTTCGCGGGGCTTCTGTCGTTGCCTCCTGCAACAGAGCGACGGTTTTGTGGGCATTGGGCCTGTGTGCTCTGGAGCCATTCTGCCCAGACGGAGCAGGGAGCTACTGCTGGCAAGCTCTGTGATCTTGGGTAAACAGCGTAACCTCTCTGCGCCACGGTTTCCTCATCTGTGAAATGAGGAAGCAGCACTGATGTCGTGGGATTGTTCTGAGGACCCGGTGAGAGCATTCACATAAAGAGCTTAACCCAGGTGGTGGGGGATGACAAGTACAGTTGACTCTTGAACGACCTGGGGGTTAGGAGCGCTGGCCAAGCACAGAGTCAAAAATCTGTGTATAACCTTTGACTTCCCAAAACTTAACTACTACTAACCTACTGTCGACTGGAAGCCTTACTGATAACGTGAAGTTGATTAACACATATTTTGTATGTCGTGTGTGTTATATTCTGTCTTCTTACAATAAAGCAAGCTAGAGAAAAGAAATGTTAAGAAAATCATGAGGAATAGAAAATATATGGCCGGGCGCGGTGGCTCACGCCTGTAATCCTAGCACTCTGGGAGGCCGAGGCGGGCGGATTGTTTGATCTCAGGAGTTCAAAACCAGCCTGAGCAAGAGCGAGACCCCGTCTCTACTAAAATTAGAAAGAAATTAATTGGACAACTAAAAATATATAGAAAAAATTAGCCGGGCATGGCGGCGCAAGCCTGTAGTCCCAGCTACTCGGGAGGCTGAGGCAGAAGGATTGCTTGAGCCCAGGAGTTTGAGGTTGCTGTGAGCTAGGATGATGCCACGGCACTCTAGCCCAGGCAACACAGTGAGACTCTGT
>CAUYSK010015739.1:0-44655 GCA_963575035.1 Avahi laniger | reverse complement strand
GCGTCTGAAACACAGACGTCCATCCCCACTGTTGCTGGGCAACTCACCGAGGTGAGCGGCAGGGTTAAGGAAGTTGCTGTGGTGAGGAGGTGGCCCAAAAGGAGTCCCAGATGGGTGTGCAGCACCTATTGAGTCAAACATAACAAAATCAGATTTTACCAAAAGCCAACTTTGGAATGCAACTGCCTCCTATTTGTTTAAGTGCCCCATGAGAAAGTATGTTAAAGTAAGGTCCTGGCTAAAGCTCACCCAGGGCCCTGCTGGCAAGACATCATCAGGTAAAGAAAATGTTTTTGTTAGGAAGAAGAAAATAAACCTTTTCTCTTTCCCAACTGGCCAACCACCAAAAAGAGATGTTCCTTTTTTAAGCCAATAATACACAGTATTATAAACATGGAGATAATTGTCAGGGCTGGGGGCAGGGAGGGCCTATAACTAACCAAGTTAAGTTTGGAGAAATACTGGATTAAAACAAGGTTCTTTACTGAAGGACTCCTTGGAGCTTACAGCTTATTCATTCTCTGAGGGGGAACATTCGGTCATGGAATACTTTCTTCATGAAGCATCTGATGAAGCATCTCAGGGGACAAATCCAGACACTTTATCATCCTTGGCTCAAAGTGGCTGTCCTGAAGCTGCAGATCTGGGCTGCACTGTTCTGGGCCCTTGCAGAATCCCTTTTCCTGGAGAGCGTGTTAGTTCTTGTGCACCCACACTGAGGGTATTACAAGGTCTAACCCTATGAAATGTACTGTGAGTTACATTAGGAAATGAAGTCCTCCGGTGCCTGTCAGTTTTCAGTGCCAGGAAAACCTGGCTTATTCATAAATTTTTGGCCATTAAAAATCTTATAACTAACTCTAAGTTTTTTGTTTTGCTTGCCAGGGAACTCGGGTCTAATTTAGCGGTCTTCTTTCCTTTGGTTTTTCCTTTATCCACATTTCCTCCTCTACTTTGTATTTTGTCCAATATGCATCTGTTTAAGATGCCTCAGATCCTTTTCTTGAAGGGAGATGGGAAAGGAAGGGAAGAGGGAGAGAAAGAAAGAGTGAGTAAGTGAATTAGCGAAGGATAATATTTCCAAAAGCTTAGGGCACCACACTGGCTTGTTAACACAAGGCTAGGAGCTGAGCAGGCAAGTTCTCTGGGAGGCAGGCTTCGCTCTAGATGAGGCATTTGCCATGATCATCTGAAGAAGCCTCTTAGTTTACTGCAGGGGCTAGCATGCAACAGCAGGATGAAAGTGGCTGAATTTAACCACTACGTGTAAGTTATACTCACCAGTTAAAAGTTTTGCCAAATAACCATTTTGGGCAAAATCCAACATTGCTTACACTAAAAAGGATTATCTTCCAGAATGGAAGTATAAACAGGCCCTGGATAAATGAATTTACTAATGACTGTTTCATAATGCATTGCATTTTGTCTAAGTGCCTATCAACAAATATACATCCCCTCAGGAAAATAGGTGAAATGCAGGAGGGCCGTCCCTCTCTACACTCTATCATTAATAACTCAAGTTATGTTTGGGATTGCTGTTCCTGACCGCCGGGTCTCGTGGGCCTGGTTTGTGAGGAAGCGCCATGCTATAGGAGGAACGTCGTCATGGTTGTGGTATCTCAGAATCTGAAGGCACCTGAGGGGTTATCTACCCAGCTCTAGATGGGGGCTTATTGTCCACCTGGGAAGTGTAAGAATGATACCCACCTCCACAAAGTGAATGTATTCCAGGATGACATTCATTAGGCGTCAGCAGTGTTGGCAGCTAAATAAAACCGTGGCCACGTACTGTCTGTGTAGTACAGGCTAATTAATGCTTCAATGAAGCCCAGAGCTTCGCTCAGCCCAGGCCCCCAGGGGTGCCTTGTAGTTCCAGAATTACTGAAGCAAAAGAAGCCAATTCATCCACTTGGCTCAAATGGAAGCCAGGGAGAAATTTATTTTTCTTCAAAAATTGCTCTTAATGTAGCCCTGTCTCAGAGCCTAGGTACCATGGTAACAGAGCCTTCAAATATGTCCCTAGATAGAACTGACAGAGAAAAACCTGAAACCTTAGTAAATTCTATCTACCCGCAAGGGTGATTCAATTGCTTTGGCACGAGGCCCATTAAAACGATGATTTCTAGCAACGTGGCTGTTTCTCCCTTTCTGAATAGAAGAGCTATAGGTCCACCAAAAGCGAGTCTTGGATAAGTCCCTGCTAATCGGGCAGCAGGCAGGATGGACGTGAAACTTGTTCCTTAAAGATGAGAAATGGGAGCCCCTTGCCTACATATGCCCAGAAAAACAAATTCGATTTAACATATCGGTATGAAGTTATGAAGCTCATTATGAGAATGAGTTCAATGCCATCGTTCATAAGTATTAACTGGGCAGAGCTCTGTGCCAGGGACTGTACACTGGAAAAAGCTTTAGAGAAGATTAAATTATCTCAGACCACACCACTGGCAACTGTTGTAATTGTATTTCTTTATCCTCACACCCTAAAACACAGCCTGACTGAGCATCACGGTGCAAAGTGACTGAGTGCTCTGCGGGCACCGATGGTGAGGGCAACCACAACCTTGTACGGTTCCTGGCATTGTTTCCTTCCGATCTGCCCTTGTAAACAAGCTTTCTGATCTTTTCCAGTAGCGTCTGACGTGCTTGTGAGTTATGCTGGTTTAATATAGAAGCAAATAAGGAGCCAAAGCAGTATGAGTCCCTGTGAGGAAAAGATGCACGTTCTCCTTCGTCAATGAAAAAGCGCGTATCAATGAAGAAGGGCCCATCTCCCGAGGTGTGCTGTGATGTTGCCTTGCAAGCTGGCATAAATTGTACTTTTTTAGGCAGTGACTGAGCAGCAGCACGCAGCCCAGACATAACTTATTTAGCTATCAAAACACTACATTTCTTAGCTCTGCCCCCTCCCCAAACTCACCAGCGGCAGAGAACAAAGTGGAAGGCCGCGCCAGGTCATGGGGGTGGTGGATGGCTCCAAAGAGACTGGGGCCCGGAGGGCGGCTCAGGAACTCAGGCTTCAGTCCGAAGTCCAGCTTATGTGGGTCTGACTGCATCTGTTTCTACAGCAGCAAGGGGAATGGCAGGGAAGAAAGACATTAATGAAGAGCCTGAGACGGACAGAATAAACTCTGTGAGCCCCCGCCAGGTTCAAGTGTACAATGTTGCAAGAATGTAGCAATCTACACATCGTTTACCCTTCAGGTGCCAAACAGCAGGTCAGCCTAAGAGGGGTCAGCCATACCTGCTGGCAGGCCCTGCTTTCCCATCGGAGATGTCAAATGGCGAAACCAGTGTCTGCTCTCTGAGGTTGTGTAGTTGGAGGAAGAAAAACATGTCCTATTCATTCCAACCGCTACACCACTCCCCAAGTAGTAGTTTAATATTTTGCTCTATTTTAGAGCAAGATTCAAAATAATAGTATTTTAAAGCTCATTTTATTAGGAATTCTGCATGAATAATTTGCTATATAAATTAATTGTTTAATGACTCTTTGCCATACGCTAATAGATCACAGTACATTAGTAAGTGAAAGTTATGAAGAAGTATTTGCATGCCTACAAGCTAATTTTCAAATGATTATTGTTACATATTATTAAAAAGCCAAACAAAAACAAAGTAGGGTCATTAATTTACCTAATAGAGGCCTTTTCTTTTCCTACTACCCCCGATTAGCTGAGGAAGAGGAAGGGATCTGTCCAGCCCAGTAACCACCCCCAAGACTCTCCGTGGGATGTCCTTGCCAGTGCCTGAAATTGCTGCTTCCTCTGTCCAATCTACCCTCGGGTGAATCTTCCCGCTCACCTTCCTCTGAGGCTGCAGAAACTGGTCCACATTCCTCCTCTTGACCCCTTCCCTGGCACCATTCTCTGGGCCGAGACCTCCCCGCGGCATGGTTTCAAAGTGTCCCCACCCCCTTGATTCTGGACAGCCTTCTCCTTGCACTGGAGTCACACCTGCTGGCTGCACTGCTCCTGTGGTCTGAGATCTGAAGCCCAGACTTGCCCATCCCTCACTGTCGCCTCTTTGCCGTCCAGGCTCCTGAGCTTTCGCTGCCCTGCTTCTGACACTCACTTCTCTGGTATCTGGGACTCATCTGACGCTCTCAGTCCCTGTGGCCCCACCCCTGCCTCACCTCAACCTCCCGCATGTCCTGAAGGATCCTTGCCCTGCTCGTCAACAGAGAGAGCTGATGAGGGACACAGATTGGCACAGCGTGGTGTGAGAGTCAGAGAGGAGGGAAGTTTGCCGTTCCCCGATTGCTGAAGGTCAACATCCCACTCATCCATCACCCACATTTAAACTGAAATGCACCCGTGCACCCAAGTGGAAGCAAACAGCACTGAGGTCACTTTTTACACACACGCCGATCTTCACTACTGAGCTCTAAGCAATTGGATGACAGGAAAGATGAGTGCACTCAGCTTGGCCCAGTAAAGAACCTACAGGCTCTCTCAATGAATACTAAGTGAATGACTGAAAGAACGTGTAAATGCGTGTAAATGAATGTTACAGAGAAAGGGGGTGATGCAATTTCTGTTCAAATCTATAGGGAATGCTATAATTAAAGTCCCGCTCTAAAGTAATAGCGAAACCCCAAAACCAAGCTTCTAATTCACTATAAATCTATAAAAATCTTTTGAGTGCCTCCTTTAATTTGGTTGCCAAATTATTTAGTGCTGATATCGTATGGCACACAGCACAGTTCCATTAACCACAACTTAGGTCCATGAAGTGGAATGGCACTTGGGGATTGCAAGTAGTTTGCTGAAAAGGGGAGATGAACAGAGTTAGCTCATGTTCAAGAGGTCTTTCTAATTGAAATTGGGATAATGGAAGTTTAAGTCATCAGGGACACTTTTATGGAAAAGAAGTTGCTAGAGTGGTACATCCAACATCCTTCACTGCTTTTAACCAAGGGAGTTACAAGGAAGACATGTTTTACCTACCGTTCGGCTAACCACATCATCCAGAACAAAAAGTGAATTGGACTAATCATCAAAACCTAGTTAGCTCTTCACAACACATACATTTTCTAACAAATCCACAAGGATTCTAATTAAACCTCACCTAACAATAAAGTAAAAGTGAGCAAAACTCACTGATGGGATGTTATGAGAAACAACAGGTATTTGGCAACCAAAGGAAAATAGTTAACCTCATTTATTGAGATTTGCTTAATCTTTAAGTGAGTTTTCTTTCTTTCTTTTACAAACAGGGTCTCTTACATCACTCAGGCTGGACTCAAACTCCTGGGCTCAAGGGATCCTCCCTCTTCAGCCTCCAGGATGGCTGGAACTTGGGTTATTTTATTTTAAAAATCATTTAACCTTTTTAAAAACGTTTCTCTTCTGTGATGAGTAGTGCTTTCTGTTGGCTTACTGACATCTTATACTATTATTGTGTTGGCTTCCAAATGCTGTTAGGACTAAAAGCTTGGTCATGGAGAAATGGATGAAGTGAAGCTTAAGCTTTCTTAATCAATTACTTGATTGCTTGTTTTCTCCCATTTTTTCAGGCACAGTTACACAGACTGTGAAATCTGAACTTGTCAGTAAATTTGTTCCCTAACTCAAACACTGATGTTATATCAGGTAACTTGCTGAAGTTCTTGATCTCTTCCCTATTGCGTCATAAAGGCTTTAGTAAAGCATGGAATATATCAATCTGTATGGTGAAAATATAAACAAAAAAGAAAAGTCACCTACAGTCGGGTAAGGTAACTGGCCAGAGGTGGCTCTGGCAAGTACTGACTGTATTCTAACGCCCTGGCACTGGGCATGAGGGGACCAACGAATGGAAGGTCGCTGTAAACCAAACGCCACTTCCAGGAGAGTAGTTTTAATAACAACCATTGCTAATGGAAGTTCAGCAGCATCTTTGTACAGGGCATAAATTACTCTTTTCTTTCCCCAAAGCCATAAAGTGAAATGAATGTGCCAATTGTTATTAAAAAAAAAAAAAAAAGCCAACATTCGTTTGTAGCTCTTTCCAGATACTAAGTGTTTCTATATTCTAATTCTTGGTCACTATAATTAAATTTCCAAACCCTTTACTTAATCCATGTTTAAGCCCTTTGGATCACTAAGATGATAAAATCATAAAAAAGAAAAAAAAATCAAAAAAACACAAAAAAACAGGGAGTTGTCAGTTTGCTTGTTTTGTAATTTTGCTGGGGTCTCCCTGATTACTAGTAAGACTTCCCATTGGCTTTTCCAAGAGGGGCTTGATCCTTCCTGACTACTGGGGTCCTGGGCATCTGTTTTGAATGCCTCCTTCATCAGGTTTTCCGGAGCAGACCACACAGCTGCATGCCCTGCCCCCTCCTCCTGAAACCAGGAAGGTCGGACTGACCTTGACTTTCTGTTGGTGGTGGTAGATCTGCCAGGCGATATGAACATGCATAGCACACCACTTCCCTGGTTTCTGGAACAAGAAAGAACAACATGGTCAGAAGGAAGACATTTCAGAGAAAATCACCTTCAATTTCCCCAAAGCTTTCAGCAGATTTTTGGCTGCAGAGGCTTTTCTCATGAAACAAGTGTGCTTTGTACTCTCCAAGTGCCTTCCAACATCGGCGATCCAGCGCCCAGTCATAAGGCAGTCACAGCTCCCCTCTCTTCCCACGTGGGCTGCTACTCAGAAAACCGTACTTGACAAGGACCTCCCCGGTTACCAAGGACAAGATGGAAAAAGCCTGAATCCCACTCTGTGCCTCTTCTCTCTTTTCTGGAGCCAGCTGGCAGACCCGGCAGAGTAGGAAACCCTACTTATACAAATGCTGCCATACTATAATGCCAATCAGCTGTTCAGAAGAGCTAATTAGTGCATGTCAGTGAATCAAATCAAAACAAGAGAGGGTACAGAACCTGTCCTAACCTCCCTCAAGTCTGCTGTTTGTTTTTTTAACCCCCAAAGCGGTACAGAGACATTTTTATTTAAGCCCCGTTACCACAAATGCTAAGAGTCAACTACCCATTCAAGTTGGTGGGCATTGTTCATTTTTAAGTTAAAAAAAAAAAGAAGAAGAAAGAAAACGAAGAAAAGAACTCATCCCTTCCTAACTATCTAGGCCTTTGCAAAGTCCCTCCTCCACCCTTTAAGGAGTCTGTATCAATCCATCTCTCAAATTATTTTACTTGCTTTAGAAGCAGTGGAGTAACCGTGAGTGTATTCTCTTCTACTAGCTAGCAGGTAGGGACCACCTCTCTCTACTACCCTCCTGCGAAGTAATCTACCCATAAGCTCAGAGTACGTGCTCAGTAACCACTTGATGGATGAGAAGAAAACATAGCCCCAGTCTACAACAGCAAAAGACAGCGCTTCTGGTTTCTACAGTAAAGAGTTGTTTCTGAAATATATACTTAAATGCAAGTCTGGGGTCAGTTCTCTTGTCTTGTAATGAAATTATGGGTCATTTGAAATTATAAATAATATTCTGCCTCACCTAAGTGATGACACAATCCTCCTTTTTCCCTTTGGAGAAATCAAATTATCTGATTATGTGCACCAGAAATGAGTTAAGTATAGCAAGAAATCTACTGTCCATCCATCTTCCATCCAACAATCCATCATCTGTCTCCCTCTGCCACCAGCATTCAGAGGTCATCTGCTGGCCACTCTCTAGACCTCAAGACCAATTTGCTTTAAGTCAGACGTTAAGACACCATTGCTCACAGTATCCATTGCCTGCACCTTAGAAACAGGTGCAACAGCTACGGCAAGTCACTATCACTTAGTGCAGAATGAGGAGAGGCGGCCACCAGCCAAAATATGACCCAAACATGTATTTTCTAAGTATAAAAGAGACTAATTCCAGCCTATAGCTTAAGTCTCTCTCCTTAAGTTCCAACTAGTTGAACCTTTTACTAGAACTGCTAACAAAGGAATCTGACTCAGTTGAAGTCTATCTGTTATACAAAAGCCAACGGCCTGGCTTCCTCCAACACTCAAAGCAAAACAATTTAGGCCATTTTCCACCACACTACCTGAAAAACCCAAGCACTGTCGTTCCAACATTTTATTCCAGCATTTCTATGGCTTATTTCCTTGTAACAGACTTGTATTTTTAACCCACAGGGAGTCAAACAGAGGTTGCAAAACAGTTCTAGAAGAAGCTTTCTTACCCTTAACATAGGTCTGAAAGGATCTGTCAACTGTGAAGAGAAAATGACAACTTGGTTACACGCCTGTCACTCAAACAATTGCTCTAATTAACAAATTTGTAGTGCTTCATTAGGAGGGGAAATTAAAATGTTAGAATTTTACTTTTAAATGAAGCCCTTTTAGAGAATAATTAACCCATTTTCACACTATCAAAAGTGCCAAGAGTCCCCTCCCCCACTTTACAAGCCTTGGTACATCCAGGCTGACAAGCCCCTGTACAAGTTTAATCAATAGCGATGTGCCCTCTGGCAAAGTGACTTGCTCTCATTACACATCAGGAGTTTCACTATCTTGATCTCTGAACCACACTGGGCAGGTCTAAGGGAGAATGGACTTCACACCATAGACTTCTAAGGCCAGACACAAACGGGTATCTGGGAGAGTTGCCTTTTCCAGACCTAAGGTAGAATTAGGCTGTCTTTACCAACAGCCTTCCTTTGATGACTGTATATTACAGGCATTAGACATTTTCCAGAAGTTCACCACACATCGTAAAATACTTACATAGTTGAGTCATCTTAAACTTCTACCTACTCTGTTTATCATTTTCTGACTGCCCTTACCCAGGGACAAAGGCAAAATTGTAAAAGATAATCATTTTTTCACATTTACCATAGAGATCAATGTTAAGTTAAGAATCCACGAGACAAGAGTATATCTATCATATAACTTCAAATTCTTTTTTGGAAGTAGGGAGTGGTATAAATTATGAATAAATAACAAAACCAAAGCATAATGGATATTTTATTTAGCACTAGAGCACAAAAGGATCCCTACCACATTAAAAATAGAGGGCCAGAGGAGCTGTGTGCTACAGTAACTTCCTGAACCCAGGGAGGAGGGGGATGCAGCCTGACTTCCAGGAAGAAAAGGCTCAGTGCTTTTCCATTCAAAACATTCTACAGCTATTTCATTTGTGTGAGAGAAACTTCAGGAGATATAGACAGAGAAGACGGGTCAAGCAGAAACTATATAAAAGTGTCCAATTTCTGGGCTTAGACCCTAAGTCCCTCTTTTTTCCCACTGGCAAGTAGGTCCCCTTGCCTGTGTCACAGGGCCACAGTGGCGTAGGAGAGATTTTGTTTTTTAAGAGTAACTGGTACTTTCTTCTACAAACTAGAAGGAACAGCTGAAACAGCAGCCGGCTCCAAGGAGCTAACGAAGGTGCAAGCACTGGGCTGGCTGTCCCGTGCAAACACACACACCCTGGTGTTACCTGAGACCAAGCCTGACTTTGCACGTACCCTTGGGTCCTTTTGGAGTAAAGTGTGTGGGACTGTCCCAGGCCGAGCAGCGACATCGATAGGGTTGGATGTCTACAAATTAATTAAACCACAGCTTAGGAAGCACAGAACATGTGACACAAAAGCGAGATCTTTCCTTCCTTCTAAATTCTAGAAGTGAAATTTCATTTGTTTGTTTCACTCTGAAATGCAAGCTTCGTTTTTCTCAGTGACTACACATGCTCCTCATGAGGACCAGCTCCCTATTTTCTCAAGGGGCTCTGACCAGAGATTGCTGTCTTTAGCAATGACACCTAACAGCAGAGAGACGGTCCGGCACATTTCCCAACGAAAAGCACAGGACTGAAAAAGAGAAGCAACACATGCAAATGCTGCCCCTAAACCCCTCATCTTCTGAATTAAGCAGCAGTAGTGACCGTCCTTGTTTTTTGGCTTGATCACAAAACATTCTAAGAAATGCTTAAGTGAACATTACCATAATTTGCAGTATCAGGTGCTTCTCATCAGAATAACAAAGTATTTTACAGACATTAAGCTAACTCTCTAAATTTTAACTGGCAGACAATAATAAGGAATTATATTCAGTAATTACTCATTAGCAGTGATGGAAATGGGACAAGAGAAACTAATTTAGGGTCCACACAGATTTACTATTAAATGATTTCCAGAGTAATTCTGCTTTGTCCTTCCTATTCCCACCACCATTCTTAAATGTCACTAATATTAACTTTATCTATAGGCTTCTGTCCTTCGAATTACCAACAATAAAAAGCGTACTTCCGACGCAGTCACTACTTTCTAATGGGAAAGGATTCAGAAAACACCACCAGTTATTAAAGAAATCACAACTTCCATGAATCCCCCCACAGCAGGAAGTTAACTCCTGTGGAAAAAAGAGCTTGAGTTTAGGCACGAAGCTTGTCTACCAGGAGAAGGGAAAAAAAAGGAAGGAAAGAAAGAAAAGCAATCAGCTGCAGTACAACTAACAATTAAGCTGGAGTTGTTAACAGCCTGATTTGCATACATATGAGGAACTCCACTAATGAACTGCAATCTACATATTCAATCAGTAAGATGGCCTGGAAAGGCCTATTTCAACACCAGGAGAGACACTTTCTTGCCCAGATGTAGTTTATGTGTGATTGGATAATTGCGAGTGAGGGAAATGGTCTAATTTATTAAATGACCTACCAGTTCTGTTTGGGGAGGCACTAGAGATTTGCTGCAACCTAGAGGGGACAGACCAGGGTCTGAGGGATTAGTGAAGAGCAGATTGGAGTGAAAGAGTTTAAAAATTACCATCATATTAACATACAGGAGGTGTTTAACATGGCCATCATAAAAGCCCTGCGCATATATAACCTTGCACATAAGCTGCAGTTCCATGCAGGTAAATTTGATTTCAAAGATGTAGCCATCCCATCCCTAATGCCTTTTAATATCTTTCCCTGTTTCTAGTTTGAAGGCAACACGTCTTTGGAAATGCAATATGTGCTCATCCTGGGAGACTCTGGCACAACACTGGTGTTTTACCTTAGAAATGAGATTTGGGGGGTGGGGGTGGGGGAACCCAAATCCACACACACCAAAATACCTTATTTTAAAAACTGAGAACCATGACCAACATGAGCAGTACATCTCAATTTTTTTTTTTTAAATAAAATAAGGGCTGTAGTAGATTTTTAAAAGGTAGCATGTTTTGAGAATTACTTTTCACTGTTGACCTCCAGAGGTCAATAGTAGTCCAGGTTGAACAGCACATCACTGACTAGGTAGAGCAGAATTTTGTTATTAGAAAGGGTTAAAAGTTAATTTCACACTAGTATGTTAGACACTGAAGACGAAGTCTTGACCTTGAAGAGAGGGAGAAATGAGTACAGAAAGGCAGGTGGCTGCCTCCACCTGCAGGCAGACCCTACCTGCACAGACAGGGCTAATGAGGGAAATGAGGAGAATGAGTGCAAGAATTTTCCTCTGCACAATTAACAGGATACAATTTTAGCTTTGGAAACTTTATCCCCCCTTCTACTAAAATCAATATTCACTTTTGCATCTTTGCTAATAAATACCTCAATGACAAAGTGGCGCACACATGTCTGGCATTTGCCAGAATTCCTGATCAGAAGCTTATGTCCCCAGTATTAGCAGTAAAAATTATATATATACTCTGCATATTTTAAAGAGCACAGGATATCTTAGCTTAACTAAGATTCCATGGGTAGTAAACATTGAAAAGTAATTTTTGCTGAGGTTAAAAAACTAAATGGACTAGAAAAGCACATCCTCACTTTAATCGCAATGGTCGCTTAGGATATGATAAATTAGTCGCTGTGCAGGTAAGAGGATGCAGAACCCCTCTGCACGTTTAGCCTGGGACTCAGCTTATAAACATGCCCGTGTGTTTCACTGTCAGGTGTCTTACCTTCGGCTGAAATGCTCCTTGTAGTGAACCGAAAGGGCCAGTGGGGGGAATCATAGGCGGGATGCCCGACACTGCAGGAGGATAGGAATGGAAGAGCTGTGGCCAAAGACGGAGGGGGAAAAAGATTTTAGTAGAAAGTAAGTGATATATTCAAATTCCCTTCCCATAGAAAGACATCAACATTAGCAAGCCAAGTCATCTCAGGCTGATGCTATTAGTCAAGAAGCCATGATGAAATGATCACACAGATGTGCCATGAATGTTTAACTGAAAAAGTTAAAAGTAGTTCAGAATCAATCAGCCAACAAATGATGTCCCAGATGAGGACATCATTAGAAAGGGAGCTGTTCTAATTATTAATAGTTAAATCGGATAGAAGTCCTAAAGGGTTGGAGATTTTAATGCATTTTAAAAACAAGAGGGATGCTGAGCAAATAAGATGCCCAGAAAATTACAAGTTAATTAGAAAAGCAAAAAAAGGAAAAAAAAAAAAAAAAAAAGGGCAGAAAAAGAGGCTAGTCTTTATGAGTGCCAGGATTTTATACCATTAAAACTCAATTAGTACTTTTAGATTTTTAATAGTTTGAGGAAATGAGAACATATTCACAATCCTTGCTTCATTAGGTTGTTCTACAAGTGGCAGTTGCAGAGTACAATTTATTTTTCTCATCTAAAACAATGAAAAATATTTGTGGAAGGGTAAAATAAAATGACTCAGTATACACTTTAAATGGAGCTGCCAAGAGTAGCATAGAAATAACCCAAGTCTGGGATAAACTATCTAGTTTTAGGTTACTCTTGCTGCTTCCCAGTTTCAGGTACTCAAAGCACTTGTATATTAATGTATGAAGTACGAATTCTTATGGCCAGTTTTGAATTATATCTGCTATTTAATGAACAAGCTCACTGGAAGCTACTCAAGCCAAGCTTGAGTGTCAGTCCACTCAAGGATGGGAGGAGAATGATTCTGAATGATGAATATGAATTTTCTTGAATCAATAGCTTATAAAGGAGACAAGTGAGGAAAGAAATACACAGCAATACTGAAGACAATGCAAACACATCTTTCTCTCCTTCTAAAAATTTCATATTTCTGAGATTTTATTGCTCTGGTTCCATTTACTTTGATCAATCCACCCTATGAATATTTAAGTAATGCCTCACCCTCATGGTTGTGTAATATGTCAAAAATAAAATAATAATTGAAGATTTTCTTAATAATGCATTTATGTTAGCTATTTTTGGTAATGACTAAAATTCACATTTCACAATCCTGTCTGTTTTCAGAGCACATACTTTTTCTGTTGGTCTTTATTTCATTTTGCTCCCTTCAATGATGCGGCAAAGTTTTTCAGACTAATTGATATTGAACTAAATCCACTTAAACAGTGATTGCAAGCCAAGTGCCCTCATTTAAAACTACTTTTAAGACTAAAATTGTGTTTTAGATACTTGAGTGCATTGCATCTTAATTCCCCTTATAACATCCTAATCCCCAAAGCAGGGGAGTCTAAGTACTTCATATATTATCCTCTATAACTAATAATGTGAAATAACTCTCTCACAGTACACTGTATAAAGCAGAGTAATTAAATACATGCCACAATAAAACACACTCAAATTTCTATTACTCTGTCTCCAGGTGGGCATTTTTCCTTTAATGTTTACAATTAAAAAACTGGATGTTCTTACCACTTTCCTTTTGCTTTATTCTGTTACTGACCTCTTAGAATATAAATATAGCTGACTATTTTCCCCTTGACTAAAAACCTGAAGCACCTAAGTAGTAAAACATAAATCTTCAAAAAATTCAGGCCTCCAGGCTTATTCTCCATCTTAAACCTAGGACTCTCTGTAGACTATGTATATAAAAAGGCACTGCATTTGGTCCTAGGAAGTAAATCTGAACCACTTGTCGAACACACTAAACACTCCATAAGAATGATTTTGTTAGCTGCTCCTTCATTTAAGTCAGCAAAGTATACACTAAGAACAGAATGGCACCTTTCATGGGACAGACTCAAAGAGGAAACCCATAGGGCTACTGAATTTTGTGTGTCCATTTAAAAAATGTTTTATATCACAGCACTGAGCAGAACAGGGTGGACCCTGTTGGGGAGGCGGGTTGTCACTAAAATATACTTTTCTGATTTCTTTTTGAAGAGGCCTTTCTCATGTTATTTCCAAATGCCTATAGAGTAAATAATTCTTAACTGATGTTTAATATTTTCTAGTCTTGACTTCTCAGCTACAGTCCCAACTAATATAGTATCTAATTATCTGGTTCAAAGTATGAATGAATTCAGTCTTTGCTGATCTATTGAAGTAGCACTTCTACTCAAACGGTAAGATAACACTATTTAAAAATCAAAGCAAGAATAGTTGAAGATGGTGAATCAACATGGCTATACAAGCAATTATTAATCTTTTTTTTCTGGTTTCATTTAAAAAATATAAACCTCTGAGCAAAGAAACTTGCAAATTTTCAAATAAAAATGATGCAGTATTCACCCCACAATCAAAATATCATGGTAAAATACTCAAGGTCTTTGTAGAAAAGGAAGCTCTTGTCTTATAAGTAACTAAACATGTAACTTAAGTTGGTACCAATTTGAGTTCCAGAACATACTCTTAAAATTGCAGAAAATAGGTGTTTTTTTTAAAATAAAGTCTGAGTTTAAAGAGAAAAATAGCACCCATTTCAATTTTAAGAGTTTTTTAAATTAAATAATATTTTTATTTTCAATCATAACAAGCTCAGGAGAATAATAGCAGCCACATGGAAGAGGCTATGTGTCTACAGCAGATGAAAATCTACATTTTGAATAGTTGTGAGTCAAAAAGACAAGGGAATTTTCTATTAATATTTAGGGGACACCATTCAAGTTGAATTCCAGGAATTCTCTGTTAATGGCATTGCAATTGACAACTGAAATCTTGTGATTTCAGACTCTCTAGAAACTATAATGACTCAACTGCAGACACCTCACTTTGCAGGACAGACACCTGACTTCCAGTGAAGCTCAACTGAGCAGTCTTTGGAGGGCTTATGATCTTTTGATTCAGAAGATGATACTGCATCTTTACCAAAAGCAAAACGCCACAAAAGCAAGCATCCAAAGTGACGAGGAGCAATGGGAACTCTTGCAAAGATAATTAAGGAAGGCTGCTAGTTAATTACTGATCTGTGGCAAGAGCACAAAAATGGAAAAGCAGTTACATTAAACGTGTAGCATGGTAATAAAACTCACACTGTGCCGGTAGAATGGGTCAACTTTTGTAGGGTATTTGTCAAACTGTAAAGGGATCAAAGCAAAAGCTAGTTACTTAATCTGCATTTTTGTTCACTGCTTCAGTGAAGGTAGCCCTGAACAAGCTTCTCTCTCATTAAGCTGTCATCAGACTCAATAACCTCGTTTGTATAAACTATTCGGAGCTCCTGAGTCACCCTGACAAGAAACCAACAAAAATAGAAAAACAAAGTGAAAACCCATATGGTACATTTGGGTCCTGGACAAACTATTATGCCTTTCTTTCTACTCTATAATAAGAGACTGGCACAAACCAAATATCTAAACTGGAGAAAACAGGCAACTATCCAGATAAATCAGAGAGAAGTGAGAATTTGGTCTGATTTACACAGACAATTCCCCCCACTTTCATCTTTACTTGGGCAGAAAAATCATGCATTCAGCTGTCTTCTGAAGTGTGTTACATACTCAAATACAAAGCGATCTGGGCTAGGCCGTATAGTCTTACTTTTGAACAGAAAGAGTATAGTATTGTTCCGCTAAATAATGTTATCACACTGGTGCTGTAACTATCTCAGTAACTACCCTCAGGTAGACTTAATTTATTTGTGAAACAGTTCACAAAGGCCAGCATAAAATTCCATCTCAAAACACTAGGCCCTTGAAAATGTAATTGTTGAGAAGTATAGTTCATATGGAAAAAAGATACAGGATTTGCTATAAAAAAAATTATCTTTGGCTGCAAGGCCTCATCACTAATACTCCTTGAAATAAAATTTATAAAACTTTAAAAATATTTTTAAAAAAATTAAGTTGAGCAAGATGGGGCGAGGGGAAGGGGAAGAAGTAGAGGAAGCTTTTCCAGTTGGGTAAAGGAAACTCCTCTTAAAATCATGGAATTCATCCAGGACCTTTCTGAGATTAAAGAAAAAATCATGGAATTCAAATTTATTCTCACAATGCCTATATTAATTGCCTTAAAATCAAGTATTTCCTTAAATATTAGAAATTAAACAAGTAAAATACTCTAATACTCACTGCTAGAGATAGGACTGTATCTCAGAATATATAGCACTCTGACATGGCACTATTAATTACAGTTTTTGATTAAAAAAAAAATCCTAACTGGTTCTCTAGCGTGTTCTTATCCCCAGTTAAGACCAAGGCCATGTCTACCCCAAGGTAGAGTTCTGTCCCTGCAGAGAGCATCCATCCCTGACCACTTGCTGACAGCGCACAACACCAGCTTGGGGCACTGTCTTATGAAATGCAAGAAACATAAGACCGCTAACGAAGCAGGCTTAGGGAAACCATGTGAAAGCCTCCTGACAGGTCTCACCTCCTTCCCTTCTCTCTTCCTCACTCCCAATATTCTGTAAGCATTTATGTGCCAGCGCTTAGTGCAAAACATAGGCAGATACATTTTTTATCTCATGACAATGCCCTAGGATGCTCAAGAAAACAAAACAATCCTTTAAAAAGTTAACTACCAACACTGGACGTGACTGCTTTGAGGGCGTTTAGAATCAAATCCACCCACAGTGCTAGATACAACTGTCAAGAAAATCGTTCCTACGTTAGGCCCCTAGAGCTAGAGCTTCCTGAGGCAGGACACACTCCCTTTGCTCCAGCAAACAGTCGTCACTCCCGCCCAGTCTCTGTGGCCCCAGCTGCCCGCTCCAATCCCACCGTGCTGCATAAAGAAAAGAGTCGTGCTCTACTTATCCTCACATTTCTGCCTGGGGTACGCACCATGGGAGGTGCTGGCGTCGGCATGATGGCAGTGGGCGGGATGGCGTGGGGGAACGGCGTGAAGGTGTGCTGGTGTGTGTGCTGGTGCGTGTGCTGGTGCTGGTGCTGGTGCTGATGGAACTCGGTCCGCAGGTAGGGCGGAGGGCCGAGGGAAGCCCCGCGGTCAGCACTCTGAGAGGCCAGAAAACGTGTGTTCAGTTCCTGTCGCAAGATGTCTTGCTCTGGAAAAAAAGAAAAGGGAGGCGATCACACCTTTTCCTTCAGAACAGGACATCCAAGTGCCTTCCTGTGGAGGAATGCAGGGATGAGGGCACAGTAGGTGGGGGCTAAGGGCGCAGCTAGGCTTGAGATCAAAGTGGACAACCAATGAAGCAGGAGATGAAGGCCCAGGGGCGACCCAGCCTCCCTGTTCTCTAGCTGGCGTCTCAGCTTTCAGGGACAGGCAGTTTATCAGTGTGTGGAGCTGAAAAAAATCCAGGCCAACAGCCAGAGCCCAATTTCTAGCTCTGTTACTGCCAGCTGAGTGACTCTGGGCATGGCAGGTAACCCATCTGTGGGCTGGTTTCCTCATCTATAAGAGGACGATACTATTGCCTATGGCTTTGTTCTGGGCGGTTAAAGGAATGAGCACATTTAAGTGCTTAAGAACAGCAATGGCCTACTAATAAATGTCAGTTGTTTACATGGCAGGGCTTTCGTGCCCTCTTCAAGCATCAACGACTGCTTTACAGCTCTCTGTACTAAGAGTACAACATGGCTACTCTGGACCAAAAATTGGGACACCTCATTAATAAAGGTGAGAAGCAAAGCAGATATGTCCTTAAAATTCTGGGATTCACTGTCACAAAGAGTGCATCATCTCCTCCCGAGAAGAAAGTAGAAGGTCCTACTCAACAAAAACAAACTTCTTAAACCAGGACATAACCTAAGATGGTGGAGGGAAACAGATAGAGGTCTGGGAAAGCTTTTATCACTCCCATGGGAGGCCAGATGACAGGGCACATACCACCCACTCAGTGGGTGAGCTTAGTTGGAAAAACCTCCTGGCTTCAAACAAACCCCTTCTCTTTGGGCAGTGTCCGATTCCCTGGGTTTTTGCTAGGTTAGTCTGGGTAGTGGTAAGTATTCGTGCTGAGCCTCTGCCCACAGTGGGTTTGAGGATGAATACAAGAAAGCAGGAAATTGTAAGCAAATACAACCCTGCAACCAGGAGCAACACAGATGGCGGGTCACCAGCGAGGGACGGTGGGCGCACAGGTAGGCAGGCCCAGGCGTCTCCATCCTACCTGAGTAAGTGCTCCCGGCCGGGTGTCCGGGGACCTGCAGACTCCCTGATGTCAGTGGCGGTGGAGGAGGCAAAGCAGTGGGAGGGGCAAACATATTGGGGTGATGTGAGTGTGCGGGGGGCTGGAGGGTGGGTGTGAAGCTGTGCAGGGGGCTGTGGTTGGGCAGGGAGAGGGGGAACGGGGAGGCGGAGGGGTGGTGGGAGAGGTGAGGAGGGGCAGGTTGAGTCTTCGCTGGAGTGCTGCTTCTGCTACTGCTGTGGAGTAAGGAAAAAAGAAAAGAAAACATAACAAAAAAGAAGTGAGCAATTTATTTTCTGTAAAAAAAAATCCTATCTCCTTCCCCAAAGCCATCACATGTTCTTCCTTGCCCCTTCCTCTTTACACATCCTCCCAGCACACAAGCAGCTTTCTGGAATCAGGGCTCCCGTGAACCTTCCCATCACTACGACAGACAGAGCTGCGGGACATGTCAGTTCCGACAACTGATTCTGCCTAAAAGTCAGGGCCAGCTTCTAATCCCTGCCTCTATGAAGTCCCCAGACTTCTCAACCTCCACTAGCTACACTGCCTATAAAGCAATAAAATTAACAAAAAGAAAATAAAAACCATGATCTGAGGTCGCCCCATGTGTCTGTTACCTCTTAAATGAAGAAACACAAGAAGGAGGTGAAACCAGGTGCCTGGCTTCTCTTATCACCATTATGGTCTGGAGGCCACAGAAATGGCCTAGGGGTCAGCAGACAAGCCTGGCCCCTTGGGGGAGGAACCTGAGTGCCCAAGGCTGTTCCTTCCCTGTCTTAGACTGGAAAAAGCCACTCCCTGCACCACCAAAGTTACCAGGTTTTCAAAAGGAACAGTAACAAAGACACAAAGCCTCACGAGACATGCAGGGTTAGAGTTAGAACCTTTGGGACATCCAAGGACTGGCACCACTTGGCCCTGCACATCGGGTTTTTGCCTCACTTTTCTTTGCCGTTTTGTCTGTGCTTTTCAAACTTTCCTTTGTAACTTGGCAAAAACAAGTCAGAAAAGAGTCTGGATTTCCATGCAAAAATGTCTCTCTTTCTCTAAACACTGTTTCCTCTCTACCTCTCTGACCCACATAGGAGGCAGTAAATCACAATGAAAAAAGACTCAAATCAGAATACTCCTTCGGTCCCAATCTTCCTGCCTCTGGAGTTGCAGAAAGTTGGAGCTTTCTTTAAAATTTCTTCCCTCAGAGGCAAAGAGCCTCCCTTCTAAGAACCTCTTAACATTCAGTGACCTCTGATGTACTTCCAGCTTCGACTCCCGCCTCCCACTGGCGGTGGGGCTCCCTGGCCAGAGTCTTCAACTCTATGTCTTAGGCACTTTTCTCCTTCCTGCCCTCCCTTTCTCAGGAGTCTCTGCAGATATTTCAGTTCTTTACACCGTCCTCACTATCCAACCCAACCTGTCCTTTCTCACGGGACCGGAGCCTCACCTAACAACCCTTTTTCCTGTCTTGGCCTCAGAGAAAACAACATGTTTTCAACAAGGAAACTCCAGTCTCCTTAGGAGTCTCTTATCCACTACTACCTGCCTATCCCAAGGAAGATGGCAAAAGGCAAAAGGCAAAAGGGTAGGCTGGCTCACCTTAAACTGTTGAGGCTTAAGCTACTGCTGTTGTAGGCTGACAGTGGCTGGGAGAGGCTCTGAGATGAGGGGTGGGCCTGCACAGATGGGAGATTCTGATGGAGCAGCTGGGTGGGGGACTGTGGCCTGGGTGGCCTCTGCACCTGCGGCTGCGGAGTGGGCTGAAGCTGGGCCTCCGGGGGGCCCTGTGGCGGCTGTGCACTGGGAGGTGGGGGCTGAGGCAGGGCCTCTGTGCGAGGTGCCAAGGCAGGGTCCGGAGAAGGAGCTCGGAGCTGGGGCTCCACCTGGGGCTGGGGTATCGGCTGTGCGACCTGAGGGCAGGGGTCTTTAAGCACCACCGGCTCAAAGATCGGCTCTTTGCAACAGTCCTGGCTCTTCTCCTGGCTTCTCTCTAGACCCGATATCTTGGGGACAATTGGCCCCGCATCCTGGCTGTCATGTTCAGGTAGCGCACCAACACCTAACTCCGGATCTGCATGGGGGAGAGCAAAGACAAAGCCACAGCAACGTGAGTGTGGAATGACACAGTCCCAACACCACCACCACCAGCAGCGCTGGCTGTCCTGCCTTGTCCTGTCTACACGATGTGCAGGTAGGCCACGCTGGAATGGAGTCCATGGCAGACGGGGAGCAGCCATGCCCCTGGGGGAGGCGGAGTGGAAGAGAAAGGCCAACCAGACAGAGGAGGTTGCATTCAAGAAAGCAGCCAGGCCACTTTCTGAAAATGAATGTTTTCCTTAATCTGTGCAGTCTTTTCTGGCTCACAATTAAGATACAATAGCTGACAAGTTGATTTTTCCCTTTTAAAACAAATACAGGCCTTGAATATACAAAAGAGAAGTGTTTCAATAGCAAATGAAGCAGATGTTATTTAACGACACAGATGTTTTTTCTTGGCCTTCTCTTCCTCTCTCCTTTCCACTTTGACCAAACAGACACATTTGACATTTACAGATAATTTTTTGTTTAGCAAGTGCTAATGGTCAAAAGGCAGGCCTCCCGATGCTCACTAGCCAGTCCCAGCAACATGTGAGATCAAAGGTGCCAATATGACCTGAAATCATCTTTATTTCAACCAACTCACTCGCACTTCTAAGGCTTTCCCCTTCGACTGCGTGGGGGTCCCCACACGACTGAGGGTCAAGGGGCACGTGTGAATGCTGGACATTGAGACTAAGCCTGGATGTAAAATGCTACAATCATGAAAGAAATATAGAAAATGAATGTTCCTGTATGAATTAAAAGATATGATTTCTCCAAAGGTCAAAAGATCTACATGTCACATGTTGTATAATGGCTTATTTGATTACCCTTATAAGCCAAATTCCATAAAATTCTCAAACAAGATAATGAAAAACCAATATGGCATTAAATTTAAAAAAGAAAACCTCCACTTAGAAGTACTTTCGTGTACATTTTTATGGTAAAATGATGCATCCTTTTCTTTTATTACTACACAGTTTAGAAATAGAGAATAAATTACAACATTCACTGAAATGAGGGTGTCTTTCAGGCATTCCTGAATGAATTACTGTGGGTATGAACTTTCTCTTCCTGTCTTACTGTAATAAGTGTGAAAAATATGTGGTATTCTTCTTGTTTCTATGTATTTCTGTTTTTTCTTTTTATTTATTTATTTATTTATTTCGGAGTAGGGGATCTTGCAATGTTGATCAGGCTAGAGTGTAGTGGCTATTCATAGTGTGATCATAGCTCATGGTAGCCTTGAACTGCTGGGCTCCAGTGAGCCTCCTGACTCAGCCTCCTGAGTAGCTGGGGACGACAAGTGTGTGTCACTGTGCCTGGCTTATATATTTCTGTTTATGTACTCTGTGTATACACACTTGTTTGTCATTTCTCTACCCTGGAATGTGTATCAAAGCAATTCATTCTTTTCAATGTTCTTTTGGTAATAAAACAGATCAAACCAGTAACATGCACAAAAGCAGAAATAAACCCTGTGTTTATAAACAAAGCACATTTTTGGCTAGCATCAACTTGGCTATCTTCAAGCCTTACAGACCAGCCTAGAACAGCAACACCGACACAATGGACGGAAATCTGCTTCCTTCATATGCTTCAGGTACAAAAAGACAAAGCATCCATTCAGGGCCCAGTGAAAAGTAACTCTAGACTCCTGACATCCTTCTTGCACATAGTTCTGTCCAGTGTTGTCTCAGGAAATTTTCTAGCAAGATTTTGGCTTATGATAAACGTTCACAAAACCTTAGTTTCCAACTTCAGGGCCGAAAGAGAACGTCAAGCCCCTTGCTGTGGCTTAGACTCCATCCAGCCAGAAGAGTTCCCAGATGAGCAAGGAGACCCTTTATATGGAGATACCGCAGTGAGGGTTTATATGGAGATACCGCAGTGAGGGGATCTGTGTCTGCAGCTCTCTCAAAGCTTTTCCACAAAATTTGCCATATTTTTCTTTCGTAACAATTTCCACAGCAAGCCATTAAACGAATGCACTGACCATCACATGCTTCCTACGGTGCAGGCCTGACAGTCAGGTCAGGGACAGAATGCGCCAACAGCCCAGAAATGCTAACAGCACACACTGAAAGAGGGATTTTACTCTATGAGAAGTTCTATGTGCATGAGCAGGGACTCTTCCCATGCTGGCAGCTAATTTAGGATTATTATGCTTGATGCGACAGCAGGACACATTTTATACTTTCGTACTCCCTGTGTTCTCTCCGGACTGGGCTGGTGAAGAATCAATCAATCAATAACTATTTTCTATCTTGGTAAGTTTATATTCAAACTCCCTCCAAAAATCAATGTCCAAGCAAAAGTTTTTCCCTCACATAAAAGAAAGCTTCCTTTCCCAAACGGCACCACCCAGAGGATATCATTTAAATTTACTCATGCCAGTAAGGAGGCACATTAGAAACGCACAGGTGTAAGTATTACATGTATCTAGCTTCACTCTGTTTCAACCTTGTTTTTTAATGAATTTGGACAACACAGCCAGGTTTGCAGGAGGCACCCTGCAGGCCAGTGGAGCTGCCTTTCTTACCTCCCTGATGCCCCACTGTCTCAATCCCGACCTACCCACAGCTAGGGTACGAGGAGTGGTGCTGAGACTGTGGCCGTCACCACCATCACTGACAAGCAAGGAGAGCTACAGGGAAGACCAAAATTTTCCAGTGAACTTTGCAAATTTGCACAGAACCATCTGTGATTGATGATTGAAGGAACCTAAAAAGCACAGACTTTTGAAACGGGACCAGAATCCAGGAGACCACCCCAGCACTTCTCAAACTTTAATGTGCAACAAATCACCTGAAGACTTCATTAAAATCCAGATTCGGATTCAACAGTTCTGGGGTAAGGGCCCCAGAGTCTGCCTTTCTGAGCGTCTCCCAGGTAATGCTGATGCTCTGAACCTTGCAGCATACTTTGAGTAGCAAGGATCTTGTCTAACCCTCTCTCACTAGATGGGGAATAAGCCCAGAGAAGTTCAGGAACTTGTTTCCTCGAGGTCATTTGAGCTCAAGTCTCAACGCTGCTACCATCATGTACATTTTCTCCAATCTACACTATGTTGCCCCTCAAAAAGCAAAACTCCGAAAACAGAGCAGGTAATGGTCAATCCGGATTCAGCTAAAACGCTTAACTACACCGACCTTAAGGTGTAAAGGGTTAGAAAAGCTACAAAGAGTTGCTGGAACACCACACTCCAGCTAACCCTGAAAGCCACATGTCCCTCGGTGCTCTGGTACTGCAACCTACAAGTAAGGCAGTGACAGGTTTGAGGGCTGGTAAGAACTTTGGGGGCTGACAGAGTTTGATGACTCCCCATTTACACGAGACACGAGTCTCTTGAGGCACAGATTAGGCGTCATGCATTTTTGTGGCTAATCGGTAATGCATTTCCTCTTCCTTTCAATTATTCAATAAACGTATCTTCCCAGTTAAACTTTTCCATCTTGACAGTCAATTTGTCTTGCTGTGCTTCTCCAAAATTGGCAGGAATGCATTTTGAAAAATCATTTTGTTTTGCACCATGTGCTCTGAATTTGCCAAAGGATGAAATTTGCTGAGTGTCAAAGAAATAAGAATGTGCAAATTAGATAGTCTTATTTAAACATTACATTCATTACATTTTGGGGTTTAAAAATCTTCTTGTGATTATAAAAATAACCCATCGTGCTTATAATAAATGAAATGCAAATTAAAATTACACTGTGTACTGTACAGCAAAAAGGTTGGATTTCTTGCATATATATTATTCCTCAATAGACTTCTCAAAGAACCACAAGTAGTTCTACCATTTGACCCAGCAATTCGACTACTAGGTGTCTACCCAAAGGAAAAGAAGTCATTATATCAAAAGGATACTTGCACTCGTATGTTTGTTGCAGCACAATTCACCATAGCAAAGATATGGAATTAACTGTCCATCAACCAATGAGTGGATAAAGAAAACGTGGTATATATACATACCATGGAGTACTACTCAGCCATAAAATAGAATGAAATGTCTTTTGCAGCAACTTGGGATGGAAATGGAGGCCATTATCCTAAGCAAAGTAACTCAGGAATGGAAAGTCACAAACCATGTTCTCACATGAAAGTGGGAGCTAAGCTACAGGTATGCATGGTCACACAGAGTGGGAAAATAGACATTGGAGATCTCGATGCCAAAGGTGGGAGAGAGGTAAGGGAGGAAAAATTACCTATTGAGTATAATGTACACTATTCACGTGATGGGTACACTTAAAGCCCAGATATCACCACTATACAATATATCCATGTAACAAAACTGCACTTGTACCCCCTAAATCTGTAAAAATAAAATAATTAAGTCTCAATACACTTGACTCAAACAATGTATTTTGTAGAAAAAATTTCAGGGTAGATCAGGAAAAATTTATCTGATTTTGATACAGGTTTGACAAAAGTTCCCTGGGGAGAATGGGCCCTCTTCCCTTCTTTACTAACTAGTTGGATGCAAACCCTAACACCTCTGTGGAGGGCAATTTGGCAACACTTAGCAACATAACAAATGGAGTTCCCTCAATCTGGTATGTGAGGAGTTAGTCAGTCTACAAACACAGTGAAACGCCACCATAGTCTGAACTGAAAGTTGGGAAACGACCCATATGTAATCACTAGGGGACTGGTCAGACATATTTGGCACACACTTGCAGTGGAAATACTGTAGCTGTGAAAATGAATGCTGAATGTACAATGTGTAGCATACGTTATCTTTTGTGAAAAATGAAGGGAAATAATATATATTCATTTTATTTTATGTGTAAAGCAGGTCAGGAAGAATACCTAAGAGACCACTAACTGTGGTTAGCTGTTTGGGGGCTTGGGGAGGAATGACAACTGGACAGACGGGGAACTAGAGGGTGTATGTGTGGATGTGCATGAAAATAAGAAAATGAAAGTGTAAATTTATAAATTTGAAAATAAAATGACTTTTATGAAGAAAAGAAATTCCTAAAACTGAAACAAAAGATCATTAAAATAATCCGAAAAAGTACTCAATCATCTATGCCTTTACCTCCCCCCAAAAAGGTACCTGTGTCATAGACAGTGTCCTAAACCATCAAGAAACAAATTATTCCTGTCATCTAAACTAAAAACCTATTACAAACATTATACAACCAAAGGAAGAGGAAAAAATATTTACAAAAAATGTAATTGCCGAGCTACAATATACAGACGACCAGCTAAAAAAAATACTAGAATAAGAGAGCAATAAGGTATCCATATAAAACCCACAAATACTAGCTTTTCTATATACCAGCAACAGTCAGAAAATAAAATTTTAAAAAGATTCCCTTTATAGTAACAAAAATCATAATACTTTGGGAACAAAGCTAAGAAGAAGATTATAGGGCCTATAAACTTTCAGAAATGTATTCCAAAAAGTGCTTTCTTTCAAGATATTTCATTATGCAAAAAAAGAGAGAAATAAGTGCAAGTCCTGTAAGAGGTCGCTCTCCACCCCCTGGCTGTGACAGTGACTGGAGGCGTTGGTGGCTCTCAGGGATATTAGATCCACTGCTCTGTCGGGAGCAATCCCACACAATAGCTCAACTCACTTTCTAAATCCCACTGGACATTCGTGCAGCTGAAACCCCCAGAACCTACCTCTGTTTTGGCATATAAACACAAAGTAATTTTTTGCATGGTTTTAACATACACTGAATTTTCCAGGAATTCAACTACTGTACTTTGATACACCTGGGGTTTAACCAAGAGTTGTTCTCTAATTGGGAAAGTCATGACATCAATGGGAAAGCTCCTCCTGGTGTCTGAATTGCCATCATCACACATTTGTATGAGTTTGCATTTGTAGCAGCAATATTTACATATCATTCTATATGGAGATTCCAGCATCTGACCATTTCATTGCCTTTTAATGTAAACTGGCATTTATGTACTTAAAGCATATTATGACTTTCCACTTATTTATCCTTTATGTTTCATTAGGGCTTTATATATATTTTTAAATTATGTGTATATATGGGTATATTAACTATATATTTCATTCCAGAAAGTAAAAAATGAGTGTGTTATAAAATATTTCTTATATTACACAAAAGGGGCATTGAGTCCAGCAGGGCTGAGATTTGATGTACTATGTCCCCATGATGAACTACTGTGCTTCTAGCAGTCCAATAACTTACTGCACAAATGCAGTAACTACCTCAAAGCGTTGTTGCAGAAATGAATTAAGTCATGTAAAGGACTTTCCACAATGTACAGCACATAAAAAGTGATGAATCAATGTTCCCAAAACTATTATAAAGAAATACTTAATGTCATGGAAAACACCAAGACAAAATTACTATTAAATAAAAGAAAGCATACTATCAGTATTGTCTCAACACTAAAAATTATCTGTGTAAATGTGCACATGTACGCACAGAAAGATTATAAAGATACACATCAAAATGTTAATTGTAAACCCACCATCCAGAAATAAATGCTGACTTTAATGTTAGTATCTGTGCCTTTCTTAACTTTCAAAATTTTCTATAATGAATACATTACTGTGAAAAAATTAGGGATGTTATATTTTGAAATGAGGTACTCGTGAATATATCTCCACTATCAGAAGAAGTCAACTGGGAAAGTAACTGTTATTTTTTTTTTTTTTTTACACACAGGTGCAAAAGTCTGGCATGTTCGAGTCTTTCTAAATTGCCCCACCTACTGAATAGATTTTTTAAAAATCTCCTCACCAAAAGGACAGAGGAATATTTGCCTCTCAAAAACGAGGACAGGAAATGGTGTGCATTAAGCCTTCCATCTATTCGTCAACATTTCTAATTTGTTCTACCTGGGTGTATTTGGGCAGAAAGGAAATGGTGAATACTGATGATGGAGGAGGAGGAGGAGAGGGAGAAGCAAAACACAAAACTCTTCCAAGACACAGCTTCTGTACTTCTAGTCTTTACGCATCTGTACACTTAGTTAGAAACCCTAACAGGGCTTACTCACTACAAGGTCATTACTGCAGGAAATCTGAACAAGCCTCAAAGACATCAAAAAACAATGTGGGGCATTAGCCGGTAGGTAACGTATCCACCCACCCATCCATCCATCCACATCTTTCTGAATGTCTGATCCATCTCACCAGACATGGACATGTCCTATTTTCACATTATTCCATCTTCTAGTTAACTTTACTGCTTATCTGTGCAAACGACAGAGCCACAAAGACCTCACCACACAGGACTGAAGATTGCAGCCAAACAAGAAAAACCACTCAGACTGTAAATTATAATGGGAATGTTAATAAAGGACTGAAATGTTCTACACTGAGAAGTCCAGAAACATATGGAAGCATTAAATTTCTGTGGATCAACATGGAATTATCTCAAGCTAGTAGCAACGTCCATTATTCAAACAGCTTCACTTGTCTGTTACCGCAAACAAAATCTCTTTCTAAAGCACAGACTGCAGATCCTGTATGTAACTTATTAAAACACAAACTGCACTACTGAATTATTAATAACATAGCACTACTTTTACCTCCCGCCCCCACGTTTTAGATTCTATCTCCAAAACTCCACATTCCAATGATGTTTTGCAGAAAAAATCCACCTTCTCTAACATACGCTTCTCTTTATTTTCCTCCTCTCCCTCTTTTCTTCGAATCATTAAACAGAGACCAGTTTGTTCCATTAGCAGATTCGATTACTTGAACGAATGGAAGGATGACATTCAGTCTTGCAGCTCTTCTTCCCGGTCACTGAAACTGCACAAATAAATTGAGGAAAACCCACTGTTTGTTCAAGGCAAATTAATTTTCAGACACTGCAAGAGTGGGAGATCACGGGAATGATGGGTGTTTGGCAGGGCTCAAAGAGATTCCATTTTGTGCTTGTCATGTTATGTAAACATTAATTACCATCTGGGAGGCTGAGCTCTGGGCTGTAGTCTGTATCACAAGCCTCTGAGGGCCTCCAGGGTTCCTATGAAAAGCAAAATCCTAAATAGGAAAAAATAGCCATTGTCTGTGCCAAAACGCCAGCAGCCCTCTGGGAAAGCTGTGTGAAGTCCAGCAGATTAGAGGCTGCTGTTATTCGAGGAGCTAGTTTGGCTATCATCTAGTTTAGCAGATTAACCCACGATAGGGGTTAATCTGCTAGGGATTAAAGAGAAAGCAACATGCTGCAGTTGAGTGTACTTAAACTTGTTTCGAGTTTACGCCTCCTAAACCCACAACAGAAAAGCATCAATCCTCATGCATATGCCCATGATGTCTCAGGACCAAAAAATCTGCCTTCGAGGGGGGGTATCAGCCATAGTCTTGCCTGTGGAGACTGGAGGCCATCTGAATGGCTTCAGCCTACAGAACAAAGAATCTTTAAAGGTCAACCTCGGCTTGTGAACATTTGATTTCTTTTGTAGTCTTTAGGGAATAAGAGCAATCAAGGACCATGTAGATGAAGGATTACAACTATTCACAGAATGAGAGAAATAGGCTGTGATCTATTGGGGTGGGGACGGGAGCCTAAAAGTCTTTCAAAATCCAACGATGTCAAGGTCACATAAAATCCTTGTGTTTTTTACTTCATATGAGGAAAAGATTAATTATGTCACTTCATATGCCTGGCTCTGAGCTAGGCCCTGACAATATGGAACAACAGCCCCTGCCCTCTAGGAGCTGGTGCCTAAGGATGTAGAACACAGTACAGAAGAAGAAATGTTATCCCACAGCCTTGAGTGTGGGGTGTGGGAGGAGGAGGAAGAAGAAGCAAAACAAAACATGGAACTGGCAGTCAGGAAGCCTGTAGTCTTAAACTTCAGTTTTTGTTATCGGTAAGGCTCAGAGTTAACCTTAAATTATCAGACCTAATGATAATATCCCATATTTTATCAATTCTGAGTTTTCAATAGTAAGGTAATTTTATCTGTAACATGTTACCACTGCACTCACCCCAAGTTTCAGTCTCAGGCCAACATCAGCTGAATCATGTGATGGGATATGCAGAGATCAGATATGAGAAACAAGCCATGGGGGATAAATTCTCGAATCACTTCTGAGAACACAGAAAAACTCATGTTTTGGTCACAAATACTTGGCCCCAGTATTTTGCTTCCGTCCTTCCTGCCGGCCTCAATATTTATCAGTTGGATTCTCTGGACAAGATCACCTCTTGCTTGGTGTTCATCTCCAATGCCTCCTCCCAAGCTCCCCAACCTCAACCTTTCCAAGGGTCTTAGCTGTCCTGGCCTGTCCAGCCTTATCTGGCTGTGAACAAAGCACCCCATGACACTGCGCACTATGCACGTGCACACACCCATGCACACCCACCCTCAACACCAGTGTACGCTCATCAGTTAGCATTAAGCACAGTCAAGGGAGGTCACAGGCAGCCCTCCTTCTAGTATTTTCACTACTAAGTACCAGTGAGGACTCAAAAGCTGTCAAGCTCACGGATGGGGTAAATTTATAGATTTGACACCTTCCTTACTATACTGTTGCCCTCCGCGAACTCTAACATCATTGCCCGAAGATCTGACGTTCACGGCCCAAAAGGGCAATAATCCTGAAGTTGTCACCATCTGACTGAAACAAAAATTCTAAAGTCAGTGTTGCCCATTAAAGTTGGCAAATGATTGGCTCTAGGTCAAATCCTAGTTTTAATACTTTTAACTTTGTCAAAGACAATTTTCTTAAGGATGATGGTAAAGCCACCAGCAGCAAAGACCTGCTTAAATACTATCAGTCACCTACCTTCCTGTTTTGCACACTATGATTCTGTTTGATCTCATGTGGGGCACATACTAGACCATCAGTGAGACCCATTTAGAAAAGAGGCTGGGCAGGGCATGTGATAATGAAATACAGGAATTTCCATTTTTCAAGTCCATCGTAGGCTTTTCCTTAGCTCTCTGGCCCTACACACAAATATTCCCCACCCCAAGTTTCTTATTAACCGTTTGCACGCAGGGCTGTGATGTGCTTGTGAAGCTTCTGGTTGGTGTAAGCTCTAGCTCACTAGCTTGCTCTCAGTGCTTTGGAGACTGCAAGAACATGCACACTTTATCCCTCTCAAATGAAGTGTCAGCTTGTACCATTCAGCATCCCACTTCTTTTCCCTCAAGATCATCTTCCCATCAGGGTCCAGGCATCAAAAGGAAGGTCCCAACTTCCCCTAGTAGAAAGGAATGAATCAAATCTTTACGATGCCTTATGGCAGTGACTCTTTCTGTTCTGTGGGGGAGTGGGGAAGGAAGCATAGACACCCAGGCATGTGGATGACTCTGGCCCTGGGCTCATCCTGTGCCAATACAGCTGCAGAGGAGGAGGGGGTGGTCAATTGCCATAAGCAGTACCAGCGACCTTGGTCTGTGTTCTACCAAGTTCACACAGCTGACGCCTGGAATGTAGTATAGGAGGTGGCTGTTCCTTCAGACCTTCACCAAGCACCCTAAAAGTAATCACTGTTTTCCTGACATCACTCCTGTCCTGTTCCTAACAGTTCACTGTGAGAAGCAGCTTTGCCTTGGAAAATTTCTAACATCCTTTGGCAGTGAATGCTCTGTTAGAATTCAGAAATGCCTGTCTGCACTCCCGAGGACAGACGACAAAACTCCTCAAGTCTGTTCATACAACCTGCTACAGCCCAGGGGACCTGGGTGCTGCCAACCTCCTGCAATCTGTCTGACGAGCTTATGTGTGAGCACCACAGATTCCTCTAGAATGAATCCACGAAAGAAGCTTTTCTTTTCTGGTACCATTCAGCCTTTGATTCTTTAGTTAAAGGAGGAGGAGCAGAGAAAAGGGGACTTTGGCAGCTTCTCTAAGTTTTGACCTTTCTAGTCCCAAACTGTCCACCATCTCACACTACGACTCCAGTGTACTCAACAACCCCACTATTTCACGTGTGGTCCACAGACCAGCAATGCCAGCATGGTCCAGGAGCTTGTCAGGCAGGTAAATTCCCAGACCCTGTCCGTGCACATTCAAGTGTGCAAAGCACTGTTCTATGGCATCACTCGGAGTGTTACAGAGCCTGGGCAAGCACCATTGCTGGGGGATGTTGTCCATAGCGTTGCCAGTCCTTCTACGTCTCTGCTTCCCAAGACCCAGCCTTGGAAACTATTTCTCTTTTTCCTTCCAAGGATGGGTTTTCTACTGGTGGGTAAACTGTAAAGGGTAGCGTGGTGGAAGGCGCTGGTGTTGTTCACCAGATCAGAAGCTGCCTCCAGCACGTAATATATTCCTGAAAGTCAGCCAACAGAACTCCTGTTTGTGGTGCTCTTCCTGATCCTGGCTCCATGCAGATTCACTGGGTACTTCCCATGGAGAAAGGGGAGTTACAGAGCCTTGCCCCAAGCCCAGCCATGAGCCACTTCTAAGAAGCTGATGGTTGCCACATAGAAGAAGTAGATTTATTATAAATGGCACCATGGACAGAACCAGGACCAAAGGATATATATTGCAGAAGAAATTTCAGCCTACTATGAAGTGGGGCTACCTTACAGGAGAACAACCTGCTCTTTACTGGATGTGTCAAAGAGAATGCTGAACCACCACGTAAAAAGGGGGCTGGACTAGATAACTTCTGAGATTCCACGAGTTCATGAAAAAGATGTTGGTAGCACACTCCTTGGAAGAACATCACTTCTTTATTTTCCTTCACCTTTCCAGAACTCAATCTTCTAAAATACCTCTCCTGTAGGTTAATGAACACTATCTCCTTGATTTGCAGAAATTTTGATAAATGCTACATCTTAAATAAACTAAGAGTCCCTACACTAAATGACTTTATACATAATAATCTTTAGGAATAGAAGAAATAAGCCTGCTTATCCCTAGCCATGATGACTGTCAAGCCGAAAGAGGTTTTGCAAAAGGGGATGACAGGGAGCATTGTGCTGTTCCCTGTACTTGAGGTATTTTATTTTTTTTAAAGAATAGGCCTACCAATCCTTAAATTAATTTTTCTTTTTTTTTTGAGACAAGGTCTTGCATTATTGCCCAGGCTGGAGTGCAGTGGCATCATCACAGCTCACTGCAACCTCAAACTCCTGAGCTGAAGTGATCCTCCTACCTCAGCCTCCCAAGTAGTTGGGACTATAGGTATGTACCATGTCTGGCTAATTTTTCTATTTTATGTAGAGATGGGGTCTCGTTCTTGCCCAGGCTGGTCTCAAACTTCTAACCTCAAGCAATCCTCTGCCTCGGCCTCCCAAAGTGCTAGGATTACAGATATGAGCCACTGTACCCAGCCCTTAAATTGATTTTCTATAAACCATCCATGTAATAAATACCTTGTAGGAAGATAAAATCTCTTGCCATTATTCATTTCATTATCCTCAATTTATCACAGAAAAAGGAAAAACACTGAAATATAAATTTCGTAGCTACATGTCTATAAGGTTTAGCAAGCAGCGAAGATGGTGATGACATCTGCCTGTTAGAAACTTCAAACTAGCCTCTAGAAATAAAACAGCGGGAAATTTTACCCGTCCTTGGTTAGAGCTGGAGTAAGTAACCAAAACAGCAGTGCTGCCTCCTACTTAAAATTATATTCATGGAAGGCAAATGCAGTCAGACAACCAATTTGAAGCCTGGGATATGTACCGTCATAATGAGTTAAACTTTCCTGCAAATACATGAACTGCATCTTCAGAGATGCTTTAGAGAAAGAGTGGCAGAAGGTAATATGGCATTCGCTTGTTTCTTCCTCAATGGCCCGAGGACCATGACTGCCTGGCTGTCCTACCATCACCGCCAGCTCAACAGGACTAAAACAAGCCCACTCCCTCCCACCCCAACTCTGGCCTGTCCCCATCATCCGAGCTGAAAATCAATCATCAGTCGTTCCCCCTTACATTAAACAGCGGCTCATGAGTGAGTTACTGCTTATGCGATGCCATTAAAACAAATAAAACAATGGCAGCAGAATCTGCTGTCCCCCAGCAGCCTGAGTGAGTTTTTAAAATGTCAAAAAGATCACGCTGTCCACTACCGGTTTAAAACTCTCCAATGGCTTATCACAGAGAGGATGGACTCCCAGCTCCTCCACAAGCCCCTGCTGCGCTCAAACCGCCTTCCAAATGCCCCCCATTCCTGCTCTCTCCCCTTTTCACAGAGATGCACTTCTGAATCCTGTCCTTTAGCCACTTTGTCACCACAGCCCCTGGGAGCCAACCCCTCTAAGGAACTTCTGTAGTCCATGTCCCTGAGACTTAACAGGTACTTACTTTTGTATTAACAAATAATAAATTATTTTTATTATATAACACCAATACATATTTTATTATAAAATATTAAATATTTTTTTGTACTGAACAATAAAGCTTATTGTTACTCATTTTAATACACGCAACTATTTTTTTGAGGAGGGATCTCTTTAAATCTTTGCATTTAAATTCGGAACACAATGCCTTCCACAGAGTGAGCACTTGATAAATAGTTGATTTAACTACATAATAACCAATTTACAAAATCTAAGTTCCTTTATAACCACAATTCAAAAGGAAAAAAAATCACCATAATGAGAAAAATACTCAATAAACAATTACACATTAAGCCAGAAAAATCATGTCTCCTTAGAGTCATTTCCGTAATTAGACATTACACTGTAATAAAATAATAGTATATAACACAAGCAAATGTAAAATAATTGGAAGCCATTATGAAGTTTAAGGATCCATTTTCAATATATAATAAAACTAATGTTCTATTTTAAATCATAAAAGGTTCCAATAGCCTGGTTATTTTTGTATAGCAAAAATAGAGAGCAATCAAAAGCAAATACTGTTAAAGGAGAGTTACATTAATAACCAATGGCAGCAAAATCTCTTTAGCTGTATGCCTATTGTATGCATGCTGGAGCTACAGTAGTCTACAGACTCCATGAGTTACAAATATACTTTTATGAACATAGAAAGAAAAAGCAAAAATTCAGCTGTTATCCTGGGGATTAGTTATGGGGAGGTGTCAGGATTTTTATTTTTAACTTTCTATAGTATTTAAATTTCCATCAGAACAGTAGGTTTAAATCCAGAAAAGTGATACAAAGTCAAATAACTGTGCAATTAGCAGGTAACTTAATATGCTCGTTATAAGCAAACCAAGAAAATCTTTTAAAAATCAGCCAGAGAACTGCTAAAAACTAAATATTAATAGAAAAATTAAATAGTAACAAAACACAAAGGAGCAATGAATGTTAGAAGGAATGATGTCTGAATGACAAAGGCCAAAGTACATAGGGTTGAGGGGCTTTATCCTGACATAATAAAAATCTCTATGGTGACAGCAAAATACAACCGGGATATATACCATAAGTCAAACTAGGAGATTACAAAATAAAGGCTTACAAAATAAGGACTTCTCTTAAAACGAAGAGGGTAAGAGTTAATTTTTTAAAGCTGCAAAAAAATTTACTAATTAGAAACTTAATACTCAAATCACAATTTTCCTAAGGAGGACCTGAAATCCATCACTGCGACAAAATTCGGAGGGATGGTTAAAAGACAGCAAGACGGGATACGCCACATCAACTCGAGAACACTTGCAGGAGTAATCCTAAGCAACTCCTTGTCCTCAGCTCCTTCACCTGCCCACAAGCACATAAGCATCGTTTACAGATGAGATGGTGATTCTGTTCGAGGTAAAAGCTCCTCCTGCGGGAGAAAAGCACCACTCTGAAGATGAGACTACTGCCCAGGGACGGCTCGCGAAAGTCACTCAAGCACTTCAATTGTATAAAGACACAAAGACGCTGTCAGAAGCTAAATGACAGGCTCTTCAAGTACTTGTTGCTCTTTCCATCTCCAACACGTCATCTTTCTTCAGCTCGTCTATGGTGCTGAACCTACTCGTCGGTCCAACAGCAGCATGCACCCAGCAGCCAAGTGGCACTGCGCTGTGGCCTTGCTACTCCCTGTGTTCACGAAAGCCACACTGGCTAATTTAAATGTGCCTGTTCCTTAAATTTCCTCCTTGTTAAGGCACCAAGGAAGCCTTTTAGTCCTAAAGCAGAACTGAAAGACATTCTGCAAGTCTCACCTTGACGATAGGAGGAAGTAGCCCAGAAAAGGCAAGATGAAACAGACATTAAGCCAACATCCCCAAACGGGGATGTGCACTCCCATAACCTTGGTGGCTTCAGAGGGCCATTGAACACAGAAGCGCACTTCACCACAGACAAATGGCTAAAAAGATCTATTTTTAATTAGTTATATTGGTTGTATGTATTTAGATCCTGATCTACTCCTATCTGTGTGTTAGTTTCTCCCAACAACCACACTCAGAAAAATGGTTTCAGTGGAAGTCTGGTGTTTTCACAGCACTGGGCCTAGAATTCGAAAATCCCCTAAGGAAAAATGAAACCTGATTCCCAGGAACTTTTTGGATTTTAAGAGTCCAAAAAGTGAGAACAATTTGAAAATGCTTTGCAAACACTAGAGGCTGGAAATACATTGTTTATTTCCTCTCATAGAAAAAAAGGGTGGGAGGAGATAACTATTTACTCAAACTCTTAACCAGCCTTTCCTGCTCTCTTAAAGTGCCCCGGAAGTTCTTTGCTTCCAATTCCTATATACTAGAAATGACTATTGTTCCCAGGCAAAGTGGCCAAGGCGAATGGGTTGTGAGGGCCCCAGGGAAGACTCAGGTACATCTTTCAAATCCATCAATGTTGGGGGTGGGAAGAAATAGATGTAAATAAAAAAACAAAACCCATGAACTGGAAAAGAAAGCATGCCCTGCCTAGAGGCAACGACATCTTAATCCTTAGGAATGCACCACACATCACACAAACACAACCAGGGATGTTTTCCCCTCAAAACCCCAGATCAATTCATGGCGAATGCTTAAATCTTTCTGGGTACAAAGAAATACAATATGCTGCCTGCCTTAACAAAGGTACGTATTTATACAGCACACACTCTGAGGAAGAGCTGCTTCACTGAGTTTGTGTAGCACCAGATTTTTTAAAGAAACAAAAATAAAACAATGGGAAGATTATTATAAATAGTAACTGGATTGGTGAAATTCACTAAATAGACTGAAAAGCTGAAACAATGAGTTCGGTTTAGATTTCTCTCTAAATGAATAGACTCATAGGATACTTTTGAAAGGCAACATATTACAGTTCTAAAATTAACTGGGTTCAAGTTCTGGCTATGCCACTAGCCAACTGACTGAGTAAATCACTTCACCTCTCGGAGCTTTGGTTTCTTCATCTGAACCAGAGAGAAGGCTGCACCTCCTAATTTCTGGGATACCTTCCAGTTTTTTTTTTTTTTTCCTTTGAGACAGAGTCTCACTCTGTAGCTCTGAGTAGAGCGCCATGGCATCAGCCTAGCTCACAGCAACCTCAAATTCCTGGGCTCAAGCAATCCTCCTGTCTCAGCTTCCCAAGTAGCTAGGACTACAGACGTACACCATGACGCCTGGCTAATTTTTTTATTTTTGGTAGAGATGAGGTCTTGCTCTTGCTCAGGCTCATCTTGAACTCCTGAGCTCAAGAAATCCTCCTGCCTCAGCCCCCCACAGTGTTATTATTACAGGTGTGAGCCACCATGCCCAACCTCACCTTCTAGTTCTAGAAGTCTGCGGTCTTACTGGTACATTAGTCTATTTTAAACTAAAGCCCACATCAAATCATACACATGTAAATGATAAAAGGTGAAATTTCATTTTTAAACCAGATACTTGATGGGTAAAATACAAATCTCTCCTCTCTTCTGTTCCTAAATGAATCATCTCTTAAATAGATACTAGCTGAAAAGTAAGAAGCATTCATACTCCAGCTTTCAGATTTTAGAGAAATCTGCTAAATGTAATTAGGGACTAGACGTATAAAATATTCTTCTTGTTGGAGGAGACTTTGGAAAATGGCTACATCAGCCAACTCTGTCTCTTTAACGTTTATTTTCATTCCTACTAGCAAAAATAAACTAATATTTAAGACTATAAGTTTCTCCAGAGTGAGTGGGTAGTATAATTTATGTCTCCTTGCGCCCCAGTGCCTGGAATACTGTGAGAACACAAAAGATGTTTTACTGAGCAAGTGAATGACAGAATGAAGAAACAGGGGCTACTGTAACACTTGTTTTGAAATGTTGAGTTTGTTCCAATGTGATTATAGTGTTTGCTTTTGTGCAATGTTGTCTGCAAGAAACATACGTGGCCAGGCCTGATGGCTTGTGCCTGCAGGGAGGTTGAGGTGGGAGGATCACTTGAGCCCAGGCTCTCAAGACCTGCCTGGGTGATATAGCAAGACCCCATCTCAAAAGAAAGAAAAGAAAGGAAAGGATGGAGAGAGAGAGAGAGATGGGGAGAGAGAGAGAGAGAGAAAGAAAAGAAAAAAGAAAAACAAAAGAAAGAAAGTAAAAGAAAAAAGAAGCACAAGGTAAATGCAGAAAACTGAACTGAGCCCATAGGAATACACTAAATGTACAGACTTCAAACATCCATCATCTTCCTCAGGTCCACTGTGTGTTATGAATCTCACCAATTCATATCTGATGCTACAACTTTCTCTCCAATTTCTCATAAGCCTCCTTCCAACACTCCACAATATGGAACCCTTCCAATATTCACTTCCATAAGCAAACTTCAGGCTTTTTATAAGGTAGATATCATATTTACTGTAGCATTTCTGTATTTCTTAACCATTTAACATGTGTAAAACTAAGTTACTGTTTTTACTAGGTTCCTTTCTTTTTCAAATGTGTCAGTGATGAGATTTTTATGTCCCTAATCCTATTTTTCCCATAAGCCCTATGGGTTTTTTCCTTTTTTTTTTTTTGGGAGACAAGGTCTCACTCTGTCACCCCCGGCTAAAGTACAGTGGGGTTATCTCAGCTCACTGCAACCTCAAACTCCTGGGCTCAAGTGAGCCTCCTGCCTCAGCCTCCCAAAGTGCTAGGAACTCTATAGTTTTAATTTTACCACTGCACATACCACAGTGATTTTTAGGAACACATATGTAATGTCTCAACAGAACTAATTACAAAATTAGGCGAATTCACGATGGAATGAATCTCATTTTACAAAGAATACCAAAGAATGGATCAACAGCCCGGGGAAAAGTTTCTAGGGGAGATGCAAAACAGCATCTAGCAATTGTCCTCTTCAACTTACTTAATAAGTAACTTATTTAATAATAAATAACTTGTATTTATTAATTCATATGAATACAAATTTACATATTTAATTACGTTTTACAATAAATATTTAAATAATTGAATTATGGATAAATATTTATTGAAATAACTTATTAATATGCAGAATCTAAGTGCAGGAATATTTTTAACTGATTCATTTAAAAAATGTATTGAGCACTTACCATGAGCTATAAGTGTTGAGGAGAAAAGAGAAATATGGTGAGACATGATTACTCTCCAGGTATAACTCATAACTGAATGGAGAACAGACACATAAGTAGCTATAACACAATGCAGTAAAAGCTCTAATAAAGGTAGCACAAAGTCCTCTGAAATATCAAAAAAAGGAAGGAGAATTCTCACTGACAGAACATGAATCCCCAGAGCTTAACAAGCTGAAATGACAGGTTAAAAGAAAAAAAAGGGGTGTGGGGAACTACAATAGCACAAAGTATAAGGTCCTACGCTTAAAACTTTAAAAACCTGCTGCTTCTAAGTCTTGCCTCTCCTTTCTTTTATTTGAAATAACTGGTATTTAGATTCACTTTGCAGTAACCTCAAATCATTCTAAAGCAACATTAAGGCAAGTTTTGGCTGTTGTAATAAAAATGTGTCACTGAGAAGACGGGGATGATGGGCACTGATTACACCACACTGGGAGAAGCAGGTTCTGCAAACCTCCTTTCAAAGGGGCTATGTATAAGCTGGGACAAATTCCAAGGATGACAGAGCTACTCAAAGCCATGTTTCCTGTTAGTGGCTCAAGGAAGGGGTAAGGGAGGAGGGCAGGGAACAGTGCCATGGTCCAATACGGGAAAGGCTGCCTTCTGTAAGACGAAGTGGACTTGTATTACATGGCCCCAAGGGGAACTACATGGGGAATAGACTTCAGCCCAACATAAAGGAGACTTTTTCAACAATTAGAGCTGCCCAAAGATAGAACAGAGCTCCCTGAAAGGCGTCTCAAGGGTGTTCAAGCACAGGCTTTGTGACCATGTGGCCAGGAAGCTCCAGACAGAAGATTTACACATCAGGCAAATGGCTAAGTATAGATCACCTTTAAGATTTCCCTCCAGCCAAAAGATTCTACGATTGTAGTTATTAAGAATTAGCTTTGTGACTTTGGGCAAATCATGATTTTTCTCTATCTCATAACTTTAGAGCTAGACACATTACTAAAATCATGCTATCTCATGCTTTTTTTTTAAAACAGGTAATTTACAATACAGGAAAAATAAAAAGCATAAGAAAGAGGTCAGGAAAAGTACTCTATACAAGTCACCAATCAATTGTTTTATATCTACACGATGTTCTCACCAACCAAAGGCTTTTCACGACTCCCTCCCCCTGGGCCCTTACAGCAAACCCCTCTCTGAGGCCAGTAAGCACATGGGGAAGGGAGAGACTGTGCGGTGCCTTCACATTTCTAGAGATGTAAACTACTGCTCTGGCAAAGACAGGGAGGCTTTCCTTTGACAACTGAGGCTATTCTGAAAGGAAAACCCAGGGTAAGTAGCTGGTAAAAGCAGATCTGGATTTGTTTCTGAATTGAGATTTTTCATCAGAGAACCCGACCCTTTCCTTCCATTAGATGTTTCCATGGCTGCTATCGGGGAAGACAGACAAAGGTCTGACTGAAACACCTCTTATTCCAGCAGCACCAGAATACACAAGATTCTTCCAACAGGACTCTGTTGCTCTGAAATTTCTCAAGAACCCAACATAGCATGGAAAGGCCTCAGAACCTTGTGGAATTCACTAAAGAAACATGGAAAGTAAATCAAAACCTTAGCAGTAGATGTGTGCTCCACAAAGGCGGGGTTGGGCAGGGGCGGCACACTCAGCTGCCTCTTCCCCCCTGACTGTCACCATTCCCCCAGGGAGTGTGGCACTGGAGCCCTGCACCGTGCACTGAAGATCGCCTAGCAGGAAGTATTGTCCCTTACAGCTCATCCTGGGTGGTGGCAGCCACGGCTTCTGCAGAGGAATTTACACTGGTTCTTTTCGTGCCTATGACCACATACCTCACAGCTAGCAACTATTTGAAAGTAACTTTCAAAAGATCAATTCGATTCACCAGCTCTTTAGGCCCAACACATCACTTTACACACACATGAATGTCAATATATCAAGAAAGCTAAAGGAAAAAAAAAAAAAAAAAAACTTGGCTCAAAGTGCTTCCTCCAGGAAGAAAAAAAAAATGCTGGTTTATCTAAGCGCTTCTGCGGAGCTTTATTAGCCTTCCATCTGCTCAAGCAGCAACACCTGCTTCTCTGGCCAATCAGAGAAAACCCTCAGTAAGGTCTAGCACCAGGAGAAACAGCAGTGAGAATGGCTGGGTATTCGTTTGGAGAGAATTGTCACTCCCAGTATGTTTGCATTTACAATTTGAGGTCTGTAAATTCCCTCTAGGATACAACTACTTGGAAGACTGTATTTCCTAGTACTGAGGAAAGTCTGCAGAAAGGGCCATGGAGTTTCAAAGCCTTCTAACTGCACTGGGAGTTGAAGGATAACAGCCATACCTCTTAATCTCAGTTTTCAGCTTCTTGGACTTAATCTGACCAAAAGTTGATTTAGGAATGTCTTCAGTAGAAGCCTTCAAGAGAGGCTTTCGTTAATTCCCAATGCTAAAATCTTAAAATCTAATTAATTTGTATATTAAAATGCTTCTCTTTATTGCTAATTGGCTGCAACATCATAATCTGTCTGCATTGTAATATTTTACTGCTAATGACAACCTCAATAAAATGGGCAATGACTTTTCCCATCTTCAAGGTTACCTATGAAGCCCTAGGGCTCTGAAACAGATCAGGGCTTCCTTTCATCCCTCCTCGCTACTCCTTTTCTCTGGATTTTAGGTCCTTTCAATATGGTATGGACTCGATAATAAAGAAGGTATGCAATGGTAGAGCAGTAAAGTAAAATGCATGTCAGTCCAATCTGGCAACTATTTAGTAACTCTGGGCCATGAGTTTAGGCAAAGAGGAAATAAACATATTTGGGTAAAATTAGGTGGTGGGGGTCGGGGGGGGGAATGTGAATTTCAACTACCTATTATGAACAGTCCCTTCCGCCAAAAATCACACACAAATAGGAACTGAAAACAATAGGTTAAGATATTTATATTCCATGCTACAAATCATAGAGCAACCTGGGCTTCAAAAATAAATTCCTTCTGATTAGAAATCAGAAACACGAAGTTCTTATCCCATTTTGATTCTCTGGACTACACAGCATTTGCCCTGTAGATGTTAGCAGGAGATGAAACAGTGGAGAAATCTAACATCCAGGCCTGTTCTGCATCCAGGTGCTGAAGCCATCTACCAGTAAGGGGTAGGCTGACACCTGGAAAGCTCTCTGCTCTGTGGCTGAGCACATGGAAAATGCAGCTACAACACTCTGGTCCACCTGGGATCATTAGCCAACGTGTACCACCCAAATCTGTCAACTTTTACCCTTTCCAGCTCCTGGCTTTTTCTACTTATCACTGCTTATTACTAGGGTCTCCACCAGATGTGCACTGAAGAAATAAAAAGAAAGTAATTTTGTCTCCTTGTGAGCAGTTACTGTTAATGTTTCAGTGGGTTGAGAGAGTAAAACTTTGGACTAACGGGGAGATTGCAGGGAACAATAGGATCCCTCCTCTCCAGCTGGAATCACTGAGAGCACTGTGAATGCCGGTGATTTACAAGGAGGGTGAAGGGGTGGGGAGGTCGGTCACTGGGGAACAGAGGGCATATTTATGGCTGTATTGCACAATCAATCTAGGTTATGTCGAGATCTTTCTAAGAGTCACAGATGCACTTTGTGGAAACAATCTCTTTCAAAGCGCATGAAATAGGAAGTCCAGCCCTGATAAGCCAGCGAGAGGCAGGAAGGCAGTGAGCAGCACCGGCATTTCTCACCCCCCTTACGGCCCTGCCCGTCCCACCTGGTGTTATCTTCGACATGAACAGTGTCTTTCAACTGATGACCCCAATTAATCAGAATAAATCCCTCTTGAAATCATTTCTATTTGGATGGATTAACATTCAACTAATTTACACATAAAAAGCACTAACCTGACACTTTAAAAAGTAGGAATGAATATACCTTAAAGCATATATTATAAATACATTTTTCTGCAAACAAGTACTCCAACCACATCACAAACTGTGGAAAATGGACCAAAAAAAATCTATACCTGACCCTCTAAAACAATCAGCAATAAAGCATGTCAGTCATTTCAGCCTTTCCTGAAATCCATATTTCATATCATTTGGTACTATAAGTATTTTTCCATACTCACATCTATTCTTCATAATGACCATTACTAAAGGAATGATTAATATGATCTGTAGATTTTTATTGCTGGTTTATTTTTGTGTGTGTGGTTAACAAATATTTAGCTCTTATTTCATTTAAATTTATTCTGTTGTGAGACGAAGACCTAAGGATTTGTTGAATAAATTTTCCTTTCATTCCCCTTTGATTTGTAAAGGCTTTTTATCATGTATTAATGTTTAGGGGAAAATTGGACTTGTTTTTGGATAATCTGTTTGTAACTCTGGTCTTCTAACAGTACCATAATATTCTGATTATCACAGTTTTTTAAATAGGTATACACACACACACACACACACACACACACACAAATAAGAGAAGCACTCACTTTGTCCTCTACAGATTTTCAAATTCAAACTCCATTTGTCCCTCCCCACTGTCAATTGAATAAGGATTTTGATTGCAACTGATCTAAACTTCCAAATTAATGTGATAAACTTCAATACTTAGCCTCTTAATTCAAGAACTTGCCATTTCTTTAGCCTCATGGCTCTCACAGATTTGCAGTTCTCTTCATTAGGGCACATTAAGTCTTCCTCAAAGTGAATTATGCTCTTTTCTTTTCGCCTCTGAATTCTGATAACATATTATTCCCTCATTCTTGGGCACTCTGTTCTTCAAATAGGGGACTTCAGGAAAACAGAAAAGTACCACAGTAAATCCAACACGTACTTCAGTTCCAAGGAAAATCATTTAAGCTACAGATGTGTTCCCTGGCACAGGGAATGTGGAATACAGGGTGATGCATCTGGCATTAACTTGACTCAGAAGTCAACTCTCCTTTGAAGCCCTCAAGACAAAGGCTGATGCATTTTTCGGAACATCCCTACCAAAACCATCAGCCTCCCCCGACCCCTCCCCTGCCACCCCGTGGTCAGGGTTAGAGGGACTCAACCTTAGCCCTTGAGCCACCAGTCCCCTCCTGTCCTCGCCCCCAGCTCTCCTCTGCTCCTGCTTGTGGACTGTTGTAACTTCCAATAGGAAATACAAGAAAGACATTGAACAAACCAACTGAATCTGCCACGTCCTTTTGACGCCATTTCGATTTCATTTTGTTTGTTTCTTGATTTTAGAAAGACCCAAGTGAGGCAGAAAAAGGAAAGAACCAAATGCATCTGCCAACCTAATTTCAGGGGCAGTCCACCTCAGCTCTCCTTGGGCCAGGCTTTATTCTCACAGAAGAGGCCACTTACCCTGAGACTCAGCTGTGCTCTCCCACCTGAGAGACAGGCTGCGAGAACTCGAAACAAACAGAATTGACGTCCACTTCGTATCGGGAATTAATGTCTTCTCAAATGAGAACACTGTCCTACTAACAAGAAGCTAGACTCTTTTTTTCCTCCTCCAGATTTATATTTATCTTGACCTTGGGCTGAAAGCTTTTAATTATCTCCCTTGTTACCTAAAAGTACCAAAAACTTCTTCCTTAACCTTCAGCACTGCTCTACTGAATTTAAGTTTAGATAATTAAGCATTAAAGTAGTTCTCATGTCTCATGAAAACCTCTTTAGTAAGTAATTGCCTCCATTTTTAAAAGAGGCAGAGAAAAGGATAAACAGTTTAAAAATCTTGGAAAGGCAATAAAATGACTTAGGGCAGATATTACACAATGGCTCAAACTAGCTGAGGGACTTTTGCACTTATTTTATTTTCTATTTCTGGAAATTCGGACTAGCCACTGAGTGGTCCGAACGTGGAAAACACTATCTCCAGGGAGCAGAAAAGACACTCAGCGCCGGGCGCGGTGGCTCACGTCTGTAATCCTAGCTCTTTGGGAGGCTGAGGCGGGCGGATCGTTTGAGCTCAGGAGTTCGAGACCAGCCTGAGCAAGAGCGAGGCCTCGTCTCTACTAAAAATAGAAAGAAATTATCTGGACAACTAAAAATATATATAGAAAAAATTAGCCGGGCATGGTGGCACATGCCTGTAGTCCCAGCTACCTGGGAGGCTGAGGCAGGAGGATCGCTCTAGCCCAGGAGTTG